>JAOBYG010599939.1:0-14776 GCA_025403545.1 Epizoanthus stellaris | reverse complement strand
ACGCTGTCGGCCTGCAGCACTGCCCGCGGTACCGAGCAGTCGGGCGAAGGCGTGATCGGTCTGCCCCGGGCTTTCCTTCATGCCGGCGCCCGGTCGGTACTGGCGACGCTCTGGCCCGTGGCCGACCTTTCGACGGCGCGTTTCATGGCGGCCTTCTATCGGCAGCTGCGGGATGGAGCGAGTCGCGACGTGGCGCTGCGGCGTGCACAGCTCGAGTTGCTGCAAGCAGTGGATAAGGAGATGCCGATTCGCGGTGAGTCCGAGCGTGGTGTCGGAGGTTTGGTTCCAGCTGCTTCTTCGGATGATCTCGACCAGCCGAGAGGTATCGGCGAGCACTCGATGCCGTTTTATTGGGCCGCGTTTCGCTTGGTGGGCGACCCGGGCTAGGCGGGGCTAGGCGTTCAAGCGTCAACGAGGGTTGTCTATGACCCAGAGTCGGGTCCAATGGGCGTGCGGTTTCGAAAGACACGGCGATTCATTCCGCGGGCTGGCCGTCGGCCACTCCAAGAAATGGCTGGCACCTAGATCGGCAGGCACCTAGATCGGCAGCACCTAGATCGGCAAGATCGGCACACCTAGATCGGCACCTAGATCGGCAGCACCTAGATCGGGATGGCCTCTCGGAAAGACAGGCCTTCACCTCGCTCGAGCACACTGACGATATCGCTCACTCGCATTACGCCCGTGCGCTCAATCGTGACATTTTGCCCAAAGTAGATGCCCTTCTCCGAGCGCCGATATTTGGCCAGTGTCTTGAGTGGTTCGACACCGAAGTCGCTTGTTTCCTGGTCAATATTGGGGACGCCACAACGGTGGTCGCAGGCTCTACCGATCCGCAGGATGACCTCTCCGACCTGGATGCGCTTCCAGCCATCGTCCTCATGAGGCTCCGTTCCAATCACTGTGAGATTCGGGCGGAAACGATTCATCGAGACGGGCTTCGCCAGGCGGCGATTGAGATCGTCCAGCGAGGCCTGGGAGACCAGGTGCAATGGAAACGCTTTCTGGAATTTCAGCGGAGCCCCCTGATCGACTTGCCCGTCGACCCACCGCCCCGTCTGGTCCGAGCAGCGCACGAGGCGACATTCGAATTCGAGAGCTGACGAGAACCACTCATTCATTGTTGTATCGATCAACGACGCCCGAGCGGGCTGGCCGCCTTCCATCAACACCTCAGTCGGCCCTGCGTCGGGGCCGGTGTCGAACGGGCAATGCCTATCGTCCAGACCGGGAGCTGAGAAAACGACCCCATCCGCATCGAACGCAGTCCCGATCAAGGCGATTCGCGGGGCGGACAATTGCGTCACGCATTGCCCCTTTGGATCGACCAACATCCAGACTCGGTCTGCCAGCAGACCAGAATCCCCGAGCGGCCAAGCCTCAGGGCGAAAACCGCGCGCCCCTTTGAGTGGATAGACACAGATCTCCGCGAGAGATATTCGAGAATCACCCACTTGAATCGTTGCCTCAGCGTCGCGCATCTTTTTCGGGCGCCCCCCAACTCGAAGTCACGGGAGCGAGTGAGTCCACTTCACATCTTTACAACCTGACGTACGGCCCTCTGGCGACTCGTGTAGGCGCGAAGTGCCGGTGTTTGCTCGCTGGAAGGCTCTGCGATTGAGTATCCAGAATCAAAGGCTACCGCGCCAGGGAAGATTTCAGCAAGCCACCCCTTGGTCGTCTCGGCAGTGGAGCTCGAGCAAAAGCTACAGGCCTTGGGACTCTGATTCAGCAGGCGGTAGAAGACCTGCTGCTGAAAACCTGAACCTGCGACATGGTCGGCCTGTCGCCGAGCGGCGGCGGAATGTTCGGAGCTACTGCCGCCAGGTTGCGGCTTCTGGTCCTTCGGCGCTGAGCTCTGCAAATAGCCAGGCCTTTGCGTACCGCCATTCGCGCGTCACGGTGGCGGTTCCGATGCCCAGGAAGGCACCGATCTCGGCGCTGGTCAGGCCTCCGAAGAAACGCAGCTCGACAATTCGTGCTTTTCGCGGATCAAGGGCGGCCAGGCCCGAAAGGGCGTCGTCCAATGCTCTCAGATCGGGAGGCTTGTCAAAGGCCAGCTCCTGCGCTTCGAATAAAGTTAGAGGCTGTTGCCTGCCGCCTCTTTTGATGGCGTTGCGGTCCCTTGCGTATTTGACCAGCACTCGCCGCAAGACGTGTGCCGCCAGTCCGACGAAATGGGATCGGTCGCGGAATCGCAGACCCACTTGCTCCGTCATCTGAATATAGGCTTCGTGGACCAAAGCGGTGGCCTGCAAAGTGTGACCAGAGCGCTCTTGGCGCACGTAACGCGAGGCCAGAGTTCGGAGCTCGTTATAAAGGATCGGCAGTACTTCCTCGGCGGCGGCTGGATCGCCATCGGCCCACTTCTGCAGCAGCTCGGTGACGGCGATATTGCGTGGCTGATCCGTGACGCTTTTCATATCGTGGTGTAAAAGGCCAGCGCGAGGTGACTCGAAGAACTCAGTTCGGCGAACGATCCTGGCAGATTCTGTGGATTCTGCCACTGAGCCGATAGCGTGAAGGGGCGGATTCCACTTCTCAGCTGATCAGCGGCTGAGGCCTCGCGAGGTTGGATCTTTTTTGTGCCTCGATGATCGGATCGCCGCATCCTTTCGCACATTCTCCAAAGGCAGGCCGGCTCATGATCGAGAGCAAGGGCCAGTATTACTCATTGCCCAGGAGAATTTCGATGAAAAATAGGATGATTGCGCGCCTGGCGCTGGCATTGTTGCTGACGTCGTCACATCTCTCCGCCGATGGCCGTGTCTCGGTCGATGCCCGATCTGGGGATATCGAGATCACGACCGACGAGGCGATCGCCTTGGCCGGCGAGGTAGTCGACTCGTCGCTTCACGGCGTCGGACGGATGCTCGGTGCGATGCGCGGCCGAGATCCCGGGGCCGGTGCTCGCCGAAAGTTTAACGTCGACGATGTCAAGGTTCGATTCGACCCCGCACGGGAGCGTTACATCGTGGAAGCCGGCGAGGGCACGACCATTACCTTCGACGCCGAGACCGGTCGCTACACCGTCGATGCCGAGGATGCCGCCGCGGTGGCGGGTGCCCTCATTGAAGAAAGTCTGGCCGCGGTCGGCTCGATGGTCCGGGGACTGCGCTCTCTGCGGTCTCCTGGGCCGGGCGTTCCCACTGCCGACGGGCTTTTGCCTGCGGCGACCGGGACCGCGTCGAGCTGCTGCATCGGCGGCTCGACACGGAAGATGATGCCATCGTCGTCGGTGACGGCTGTGAGGTGGTGATCTCAGATAGCTATATCCGCTCCGGAGGCTGGGGACTGCGCATCGAGGATGGTGGGCGGGTCACGCTGCGCAACAGCGTCGTCGAGGGTCACGGCGGCGGGGTCAGCCTCGGCGACGGCGGCTATCTGCACTCCGCGGGCTCCTCGATTTCGTCTGGTGTCCGGGTCGAGGGAGAGAGGTCTGCTTACGTTGACGGCGGCGGCAATTCCCTGAGCCTGACCGGGCCCGAGTAGCCATCTACGGGCGCGGAGGTCCCACGCTCCGCGCATCTACTCTTTTAACCCGAAGGGGGTCGCACCAGCCCCGGGGTTGCGAAGCTGCCCCGGGGATCTTGACGGCAATCTCGAGACTCTGGTCAACGGCTGGCGGCAGCCGATGAGAAGCCACGCTGTCTGAAATCTCAGCCCGATAAGGCCGGTCCAACTTGTCGGCCGGTGTCTTGCGGCCGGTGGCCACTTCCCTGTCCACACTCGACTTTCATTCCCCGAGTTTTGCTCGGTGATCAATTCGGCCCCACCGTTTGCACATTCCACCTCGAACGCGGATGACCCATTCGCATCACACAACAACTTCTGAAGACCTCGGGACCCAGCTCGATCATGGACGCATTCGCCAGGACTTTTTTCTATTCCGCTCTCGCCACGCTTTTTCTATCCGTCGTGCCACAGGCGACTCCGGCCTCTGCTGACGAGATCGGCAATGCGCGCCTGCAGATCTCGGGCACTCGCCTGGTGGTCTCACCGGCTGATCAGACCGTGCCCTTCGACACCGCGACGATCGTCGAGACGTCCCTCTTGGGCTTCGATCCGGAGCTCGGTTCCCTACCCGAGCAGATCCGGCTGCGCGGCGACTTCGTGGGGCCGGAAGTGCACGGCCTACTGACCCTCGAGACGGTGCCGGGACAGCCGTTTCACATCCCCCGGTTGCGGCTCGAGGGCGAGTACCGTCTCGAGAACATCCGGCTGCAGCTCGGCGACGAGCTGCTCGCCTATGCCGAGCCTCGGGACGTGACGATCCGCGTCGCCCAGATCTTGTTGACCAGTGTCAGCTCCCGGGCCTTGACCCTGGACGAAATCCGTAGTCACGGTCTGATAATCGAAGAGAACAGCTTCGACGCGATCAACCTCACTTTCGCCTATGGCATCGCCGGCCGTACCTTCAACTTCAACATGCCGCTGGTCTACAACACCTACGGACCGGAGGTGCAGCTGGCATCAGATTTGGACGGAATCGCCTTGCCGAAGCACTTCCGTCACGCCGGCACGGTCAAGCCACGCTTCAAACCTCCTCGCCTGGTGCCGTTCACCGTCCAGCTGGCGTCTCCCGAGCCGGCGCAAATCCCCGCCGGAGGTTGCGACCCTCAAACGATCTGTCGGCCTGATCTGCATGTCATTCGCCCGCTGGTGGGAGTGATTCTCTTTCCCACCGACATCAGCTTACTGCATCAATTCTTCTCGGTCGCCCTGCTGGTCGAGAACGGCGCCGCCGAAGCGGATCCGGCCATTCTGCGCGATCTCTTCGCAACGGTGCGGCTGCCTCCCGGTTTGCACCTCGGAGAGACCGAGCCTCCCAGCCTGCTAGGCCAGCCGATCGCGGTCAAAAATCCCGGCGCCGATGGTCTGCGGGGCACGGCTGACGATCTGAACTTCCTCGTCGCCGGTGCCGCGGGTAGCGCGGAGGTCTTGTTGGAAGGGGTCAAGAACGGCACTCATATCGTCGAATTCGACATCGCAGGGGTGCTCGATGGTCTGCCGATCGGGCCGAAGGCGGTCACCGGCAAAGCCCGCGGCGCCGTGACGGTGCGCGATCCGAGCCTGGCGGCGTACATCGCCCATCCCCAGGTCGTGCGTGCCGATGTCGAGTATCCGGTCTTCATCACGGTGTCGAATGTCGGCAACGCGCCGGTCAACCTGATCGACCTCGAGCTGCCGGCCCATGCCGTCTCCGGCATCACCGTCGTCGGCGAAAACCGTCTGGAGATCGAGACCTTGGCGCCGGGCGCTTCCCAGACAGTCGAATTCCGTGTCCTGCCCCAGCGCACCGGCCGCGTGATCTCGAGCTCGGCGCGAGTCGGCAGCTCGGTCGACCCGTCGTTCGAATGGAGTGTTCGCATCGGCGACAACGGCGCCCTCTCTCCTGATTCCCTGGTCTTGCCAACCACCACCGACAGCCTGCCGAGCGAGGTGGTTCGCCAGGCCCTGGCTCTGGTCGGTCTCGGTTATTCCCTGGCTCAGTCGCCGCCATCGTTGTCCAGCGGCTTGGCCCGGGTCTCGGAAGACGCGGTCAACGAGCGTGCCTATCGCCTCGGCCAGGTCGGCCGTCACTTGGACTACGGCGAGTCTCTCTTCGATGCCCTGGCGATCCTCATGACCGAATGGCTCGGCGCCCGGGACGGCGATTGGGCCTGGGATGAGATGCGGCGAGGCAGCAAGAACGCTGGCCAGATGGCGACGGCGATCGCCTCCCAGCTGAGCTCCGATTCCGCGTCGCCGAGAGAGGCTTTCGATCGATTCGCGGAGACGACCCACTTCCTCACGCCGCAGGCGGTGCTCGGAGCAGGGACCGGCATGGAGCTCAGCGTCTCGAGTCGTCTGACCGGCGAGCTCATCACCGGGGTTGGTGGTGATGAAGACGCCGTCCGTGAGCTGCCTTTCGCCGAGCTCTTGGATCTCACCGGCGGAGACCTGGTGGTCCTCGCGCAGCCCGAGCCCGCCGGTTATGTGGCGCGACTGGAAGCGACGGACGCAGGCACCGGCGAGATGCACGTGCTGTTGCCCGACGAGACCTCGGGAGATCTGCGCGCGGTCCGCTTCACCGGTATCTCCCTGTCGGCGGGCGGCGTCGCGGAAGTGGATTTCGCTGCCGTCGATACGACTTTCGAGCTGCGCATTGACAGCGATGGCGACGGCACCTTCGAAGGGACCGACATCGGCGCTGTCGACATGCTGACCGCGCGGCCTTTTCAGGTGCTAGCGGCAGTGCAGAACACGGTGGCCGATCCTTCGGGTCATATCGTCGACGTTCTGTTCAGTGAAGAGGTCGATCTGGCCAGCTTGCTGCCGCGGGACCCGGCACGCTTTGCCGTGACCGGCAATGTCTCGAACGGCGGCCTGGTGCCAACCGAAGTCGACCTGGCGACCCACGCCCTCGCTGGCTCCGACCCGATCGCCAATCCGTTCGACGGTCTCAACAACCCACGCGTGGTGCAGGTTGTGTTCGACAACCCGCTGTCTCCTTTCAAGCAGAATGCGATCACCGTCAGTGACCTGGTGAGCGCGACCGGCGTCGACCTCGGCTCAGCTAACAAAACTGTGGAGACCCGGGCCGTGCAGGCCGGCGTCGAGCTCGAGGGCACGGTCTACGGCGCTGACGGCCAGCCCGCGGCCGGCGCCCTTGTGGTGCTCTTCGAGAAGGACTTCTCCGGCCACGACGTCATCTCCTGCACGGAGCACCCGACCGCCAGGACGAGCACCGACGCGAGTGGGCGGTATCACTTCGACTATGTGCGTCAGACCGACTGCGGCGGTCAATTTCGGGTCTACGGCCAGGAAGTGATGAGCGGCCGCTACGGCTCGGCGCGGGGCCGAGTCCGGCAGATCGGTCAGATTCAGACCCTCGATGTCGTGATGCCGGGTCGCGGCACCCTGATCGGCCGCGTCACCTACGAGGACGGCAGCGTGCCCGACGAGCTGCACGTGGTGGCCTACAACCGTGCTCAGCAAGCCGGTCGACTGGCGCATATCGGCGACGACGGTCATTACGATGCCGCGGAGATCATCGTCGGCACGATCAGCGTGGCGGCAGATGACGGTCAGGGGAATTATGCCTACGCCACGGTCGAATTGCCCGAGGCCGGCGCCGTCTCCCAGAAGGACATCGTCATCGTTCGCCAAGCAGCCGATCCTCCCGGCCGCCTACGGGGCACGGTCCGTGAGGTCGATGGCACGGCGGTGTGGAACGCCTGGGTGGCCCTCTACATCGACGAGAACTACGTGGCGACACTGCGCACCGATCCCGAGGGCTTTTTCGACTTCGGCCTGGTGCCGAGCGGTCTGGCGGAGATCGAAGTCTTCACCGCCGCGGCGAGCGTCACCAATCTCTCCGCGGCCCAGGTGTTTTTCGAGATCGAGCCCGATCGCACCTCGGACATCGAGATCCTGGTCCGCGATGATCGGGGCACTATCGAGGGGCGGGTTTACAGGCGCGATCTGTCCGGCCAACTGACGCCGGTCGGGGGCGCCACGGTCTGGGCCAACGGAACTCCGTACAACACCGTCACCGATGCCGCGGGGCACTACCGCCTGGACGATGTCTTCGCCGGCACCTGGCAGATCCGTGCCGTCACCGAGGACACCGGCGAGTCGGTGCGCGACACGGTGACCATCACCTCGGCGGGCGGCGTCATCGATCGCGATCTGTTCTTCGACGCCGAGCTTCCTGCCGGCGGTCTGATCGGAACGGTGCTCGATTTCGGCGGCGTGCCGGTGGCGAATGCGGCCGTGCATCTGGCCGGCGACTATCTCTCGACCCGCTGGTTCCACGAGGTGCATACGGATAGTGAGGGCCATTTCGTGATCGAGGATTTGGCTCCCGGAACCTACGGTGTGCACGCCATGGGCGGCGGTGGCGGCGGTCTCGCCTGGGCCGAGATCCGCTTTCCCGGTGACACCGCTCAGGTCACCGTGCGTTATATGAAAGGCACCATCCGAGGCCGCACCTTGGCGCCGGTGGGCGAGGACGGCAGCCTCGCAGGAGTCGTCTCGCAGATCGCCTATCGCTCGGTCGAGGTGGTCAACCAATGGGGCCTGGTGGTGGTGCCTCCGGACTACACCTACATCGAGACCGAGGCCGATGGCAGCTTCGAGATCGAAACGCTGGTCGGTCCGTATGAGCTGCACATCTACAACGCCTTTCACGGCACGTCGAGCGCCAGGGGGCAGCTGGATTTCAACGGTCAGGTGGCGGAGCACGAATTCGTCTTCCAGCCCACCGGCGACATTCGTGGCATCGTCCTGGATCACGACGGCGAGACGCCGGTGGCCGGCGCGCTCATCGAGCTTTCCGGCGGAGATCTCGCCGCCTACGAGGTCATGACCGACGACCAGGGCCTCTTCCATTTTCCGCTGATCCCGGCCGGTAGCTTTCGCCTCGTGGCCTCGAGCAGCCAGGGCGTCGTTTTCCGCCAGGCCGAGGTGCGCGTCAACGTGACCAAGGCCGGTGAGCAGATAGACGGCGTCGAGCTCCAGCTGCCGATCCAGGGAACGGTCAGCGGCTGGGTGGAGACCCATGACGGCTTCGCCGTGCCGGCGGCCGTGGTGACTTTGCAAGAGGGCTTCTATCCCTGGCGAAAGGTTGTTCAAAACGCTGACCAGGAAGGCAATTACGCCTTCGACAACGTGCTCGGCGGTGGTCCGGTCACGCTCTACGCCAAGGCCCCCGAGCTCGGCGGGCTGAGCGGGCGAACGACGGCCGAGGTGACCTTCGAGGCCGAGGACGTGCTGACCTCGATTCGCCTCGAAGCGACCGGCGAGATCGAGGGCCTGGTAACGACGCCGGTGGATGGCTCCGCGGTGCCGCGAGCGTCGGTGGAGTTGGTGAACGGCAGTGCGCTCGAGGACGCCACGTCGACCGAGGAAGATGGCGGTTTTCGATTTCGCGATCTTCCCCTCGGTTGGTATCAGGTGCGGATCTTCGATCCGGCGAGCGGCCGCCGGGGTGAGACCGAGTGGATCGAGCTGGCCGAGAGCGACCAAGTCTTGGAGGCCGACATCGTGCTCGAGAGCCGCGGCCGCGTCAGAGGATATTTCGTCGACGGCGACACCGATGGTCCATTGCCGGGTCACCTGATCACGTTGCGAACCCCTCGCTGGTATCGGGTGTTCGCGACCACGGACATCGATGGATTCTATGAATTCGGCGGCATTCCTGAAGGCGATTTCAGCCTCTTCGCCCGCGACAACAGCGTCCGTCGAGCGGTCACCGAAGACCGCATAATGGGCTACGAAGATGAGGTGATCGATGTCGAGCTGCGCCTTCTGCCCCTGAGTCAGGTCACCGGCCGCGTTCACAGCCCGCCGGGGCAGCCCGTGGGCCTGGCGGAGAACGTCAACCTGCGGGTGGTGCAATCCGGCGGCGTGGTCGCTGCCGGCTTCGCCAATCCGTTCTCCTTCGACGGCATCGCTCCGCGCCGAAGCTTCACGGTAGTGGCGAAAGAAAACGGCGGCCTGCGCCAAGCCAGGACCGGCGGCCGCTTGGTGGCCGGAGAAGACCTCGACGTCGATCTCACCTTGCAGGCCCTTGGCAGCGTCACGGTGAGCGTTAGCGACAGCTTCGGCACGCCGGTGGACGGCGCCCAGGTCAGGGTCTCGAATCGTCACTCCTTCGGCCTCGAGGGCTTCAGCGCCAGCACCGGCGATGACCACGAAGTGATCTTCGCCGACGTCTTGGAAGGTACGGTCACCGCCCGGGCGAGCCACCCCTCGAGTCAGCTACGCGGCGCCGCTACGGGCGAGCTGGTCACCGACGGCCAGAACCTGCGCCTCGACATCCAGCTAGAAAGCACCGGATTCGTGCGCGGCCAGGTGGTGCTCAGAGACGGTGTGACGCCGGCAGCCTTTGCCGCGGTCGCTCTCAGCGTCGGAAGTCGATGGCTATTCGCCGAGACCGACGACGAGGGCCGCTTCGACTTCGAGGGGGTGCCAATGGGCGAGAACCACCTGATCGTTCAGGAAAACGGTGGGTTCGGCACCGTCGAGCGCTTCGGCGAGCTCACAGCCAACGGCGAGAGCGAAGAGTGGGGCCTGCTGGCCCTCGACGACACCGATCCGCAAGTGCTGGCCATCGAGCCGCCGCTCGGCGCTCGCGATCTGCCTCTAGGTACAGAGCTCACCGTCACTTTCAGCGAGCCCATGGACGCCGGACGCCAGGGCAACGCCGTGCGGCTTCGCACCCTCGCCGGCTCGCACGTGCCGGTGTCTTTCAGCTGGTCGGCCGATCAAACCCGTTTGACGGTGACGCCGGTGCAAGCACTGCAAAGCGGCACCGGCTACGATCTCTTCCTGGAGCGGGATCTCTTCGACCTCGCGGGGCGATGGCTCGGGTGGCGGGTCCGCAGCTACTTCTTCACCGCCGATGTGATCGCGCCGACGGTAATCGACAGCCTGCCACGCCCGGGGGCCGTGCAGGTGCCGCTCGATGCCAATGTCGTGGTCACCTTCTCGGAGCCAGTGCAGCTCAGCTCGCTTTCGGGTTCGGCCTTGCAGCTGAGGGATGTGACCACCGGCCAGAACCTGGCCACCACCTTCCAGCTGCGACCCGGCGAACGCGAAGTCATCGTCACACCGGTGGCAACCTTCGAGAACGATCGCGACATCCGGCTGACCGTGCGTGACGTCGCCGATACGGCGGGCAACGTGATGGTGCAGCCGGTGAGCGTGACCTTCTGGACGCCGGACCGCACGTCGCCACACTTGACGTGGAGCTCGCCGGCCGAAGGCGCCGCGTTCATATCAGGCGAATCGGTGGCCATCGAGGCCGAGGCTAACGACAACCGCGGGGTGGCGAGCGTCGTTTTGGCGATCGGTGAATGGAGTCATGAAGTCGTCGAGGCGCCCTACACCTGGACCGTGCCGGCGCCGGTCGCCGAGCAGGTCGGCGAGGTCGAGATCAGCGCTCTGGTGACTGACATATTCGGTAACCAGAGCACCTTCATCCGGACCATCGAGGTGGCGCCCAGAGACAATGCCGATCCTCCGCAGATCGTCTCCGAGTGTCCGCGCGACGGCGATCTAGTCGCTCCCGGTTTCGAGATTCCGATTCCCTACGAGCTATCCGATGACGAAGCGATCGAGAGCTTCTGGCTCGAGGTCGACGGTACGCGTGTCGACGAGCATGCGCCGGTCGACGAGGCGAGCGCCCTTGGTACCTTCCTGTGGACCCCGGACGCTGGCGCCCCGGCTGACCAGCTCTTCGATATGCGCGTGGTGGCGAGGGATTTCGCCGGCAATATGACCGAGCATGCCGTGAGCTTGCGCACGCCGCCCGCGGTCCTGTTGACCGGTGGAGAGACTTTGGGCGCTTCACTGACCGGGCAGTCGGTGGCCATCGTGGCCGGCGAGGTGACCTGGAGCGAAAACTTCGACCTCGGCGAGCTGGCAATTCTGCACAGTGGCGTGGTGCGCTCCGAGCTGCACGCATTCGCCCTGCAGGCGGACCGCCTGCATGTGCAATGCGGCGGCATTCTGAGCAGCGACTCCCAGGGATTCGCCGGCGGCCATGCCGAACATGTCGAGGGATTCACCCCTGATGGGCTGCGCGGGTCGTCGATCGGCGCCGGCGGCAGCCATGGCGGCGTCGGTGAGCTGCTCGATGCCGGGCCCCAAGGCGAAATCTTTGACAGCGTCTACCTGCCGACCCTGGGTGGCGGTGGTGGCCCGTCGATTTTCGCCGATGCCCCTAGCAGCAGTGGCGGTGGCGCGATCTGGGTCGAGGCCGCGGAGATCATCATCGACGGCGACCTAACCGCCCGTGGCGAAACCACCCATGCCAATGCGAGCGGCGGTGGCGGCTCCATCGTCTTGCTGACGCCTCGGCTCGCTGGCATCGGCTCGATCGACGCTAGCGGCGGCGAACGCGGCACCAACTTCTTCGGCGGCGCCATCCATTGGTATGCCGCCGGCGGCGGCGGGCGCATTGCCCTATGGGCCGATGTGATCGAGGGCTTCGACCCGGTGAGTCAGACGAATGTCGCTGGCGGTGGCGGCTATGGCGGACCTGGAACCGTGCTCGTCCATACGGCTGAATCGACTTTCGGCGACCTTCTCATCGACAACGGCGAGGCGAGCCCCTTCGGATTCCCGAGAACGCCGCTGCCGATCCTCGGCAGTGGTCCGGTGCTCGGCCTCGAGGTGGCAGCCGGCGATCTGTGGATCGCCGCCGACGAGGGTTTCCGTGAGCGCTGGCTGGGTGCTTCGATTGAGCTGCTGGACGCTGGCGGCGCGGTGCTGGGCTCGTTCCGCGTGCTCGAGATCAGCGGTGACGGCCGAGTCCTGATCGGCGATGCCGCCGGCTTCAGCGCCGCGGAGAGATATCGAGGTATTTATCGCTTCGATCACGTTAGCCTGGCGCCGGGCGTGCGCCTCGAAGCGGCTGATCCGCTCGAAACAGGCACGCTCGTGCTCGACGGCGAGATCGAGGTCGAGGCCGCGATCATCGCCGATGAGGTGGTGGTCAGGGCCGGGGCCCACGTGCGCCCGGTGTCCGGCGGCGAGCTGCATTTCAAGGTTTCAGGCTCGATGGTCGTCGAGGCCGGGGCGGTGATCGAAGTCGACGGCCTCGGTTACCCAGGTGGCCATAGCGGTCACCCGGCGGGCTACGCTCCGGATGGGCTGCAGAGCTCGCAGGTCGACGCTGGCGGCAGTCATGGCGGCATGGGCAGTGTCGACAACGGCGACGGGCCTGCCGGCGAGGTCTACGACAGCGTCTACCTCCCGAGCTTGGCGGGTGGCGGCGGCTCCTACAACGACGGCGACCCCCGGCCGAGCCATGGCGGCGGCGGCGTCCTCGTCATCGAAGCCGGCGAGCTGACGCTCGACGGCACGCTGCGCAGCAAGGGCTCCCGGGGATACTCACACCCGGGAGCCGCGGGCGGCACCGTGCGCATCACGACCTCGAGACTCTCGGGCGGTGGCCTCATCGACGTCAGCGGCGGTGCCGAAGGCGGCAACGGCCTCGGTGGTTTGATCACCGGCTGCGGTGGCGGTGGCCGCATCGCCCTCGATGCCGGCGATCTCTCGGCGTTCGATGTCGAGAGCGGCACTCGCGCCTGGTCGGGCTGTCGAGACGCCAGCCCCGGAACCATCTATATGCGCGACGCCGGCGCCACCTTCGGCACCCTGCGAGCGGACAACGGCGATGAGCTCCAAGAGGTTCCTGTGATCCGCTTGCCGAGGCTCGGCGGCGGCAGCATCAACGTCGCCGACATCGCCGGCGACGACCTCTGGCTGACGGCTGAAACGCCGCTGCGCGCGCGTTGGCTGGGGGCGTGGGCTCGGCTGACGGATGCCGGCGGAGCGTCCCTCGGCGTCTTCGAGGTCGTCGGGCTCGATGCTCTCGGCAGGGCGCGTCTGCGCGGAGCCGGCGCGGTTACCGGTGCATCCGGATTTGCCGGTGAATACAGATTCGACACGATCGAGCTCGGCGATGCCGCCATCCTGCTCGCCGAGGATCCGGTGCTCGGCGCCCAGCTGGTGCTCGAAGGCGATGTCGCCGTGCCGTCCACCCTGTCGGCGATCGACATGGTGATCAAGAGCGGCGCGGTGGTCAGGCCCACCGAGGGCGATTCTCTCGATCTCGTGGTCAGTGGCACGCTCGTCATCGAAGCCGGCGCGGTGATCGATGTCTCCGGCCTCGGTTACGAAGGCGGCGTGAGCCCCGATCTGGCGGCGGCGCCAGGCGTCGTCGTCGGCTCGACGACCTACGCTGGCGGCAGCCACGGTGGGCTCGGCCGACGGCAAGCCTCACAGAGCCAGAGTTTCCCGGGCGAGACCTACGGCAGTGTCTACCAGCCGGGTTACGCAGGGGCGGGCGGCGGTGGCTCCTCCGGACCTTTCCCGACGAAAGGCAAGAGTGGCGGCGGCATTCTCGACATCACAGCTGGCGAGCTGAGGCTCGATGGCACATTGCGCGCCCGCGGCGTGACCGGAACCCTCAGCGGCGGTGGCGCCGGTGGCACTGTGATCGTCGCCACCCCCCGCCTGACCGGCGGTGGGCTCATCGATGTCCAAGGCGGCGGCGAATGTGACAAGCCTGCCGGTGGCGGCCGCGTCGCCCTCTACGCCGACGTGCTCGAGGGCTTCGACCCCCTGACGCAGGTTTCAAGCCGCGGTGGCGGCGACGGTTGCACCAAGCCGGGTGGGCCGGGCACGGCCTACGTCTTCACCGAGGACTCGACCTTCGGCGATCTCTACGTCGCTCACGACCATGTCGGCACCGCTGCTGCCACGCCGCTGCCCGCGGTCGGCTTCGGCATCATAGGCGCCATCGAGATCGACGCTCTCGAGCCCACCGCTTTGTGGATCGAGCCGCACGATGTCGAGACGACCTTCAGCGTCGGTGTCCTCGGCATGTGGGTGCTGGTCGACGATACCGAGTATCGAGTGATCGGCGAGCGCCTCGATCGCCGCGGATTGCTGCTCGCGGGCGCCGCCGGCAGCATGAGCACCGGCAACTTCTATCGCGGGCTCTACAAATTCGACCGCGTCACCGTCACTGGCGGCAGCTCCCTCGAAGTCGCCGACTTCGTGGCGGTCGACGAATGGCAGATCGACGCCGAAAGCGCCGCCCAGGTGGCTGATCAGGAGGCGCCGGTGATCAGCTCGCTGATGCCGTCCTCGGGCAGCCAATTCGACGCTGGCGATCTCATCGCCATCACCCTGGCGGTGAGCGACAACGAGGCTGTCACCGAGGTTCGTTTCGAGCTCGGCGGGTTGTCCCACACCGACGACCAGGCGCCTTTCA
>JAOBYG010599938.1:0-26504 GCA_025403545.1 Epizoanthus stellaris | reverse complement strand
AGCGGCACAGCTGGCACTATGTGGAATCCAACTTGCGTCAGGCAGTCAACGGGAAGCTATGAGACTGGGGGTCGTGTGGTCGCAGGTTCAAGTCCTGTCTCCCCGACCAATCCTCGCTCATAGAGCGAAGACGCCCGGATCTGATAAGCGAAAAAAGTGGCGGTGTGACCATATGACGGAGTCATGTGGTCGCACTCTTTACCCTTTTCATGCACACCGAACTCCTGATCTGGCTCGAAAAATTCTGCCAACATTGCCTTGTCATGAAGGGGCAGTCTCGCTACACGATCGCCGGCTACCGACAGGCGCTCAAAAGCTTTATTAAGTTCACGGGTGCTTCGACGTTGGCTGACATCTCACTTTCAACGGTCGAAAGTTGGATATCCGAAGGGACTTGCCAACATGGATGGTCACCGGTCACGAGCCGTGGCAGGATCAAGTACATGATCGTCTTCGCTAAGTGGCTTGTTCAGCGAGGGGAGCTGGAATCGAATCCGATCGAGGGCATCAGCATGCCGAGGATCCCGAAGAGGATCCCCAAGAGTCTCTCTCGGGAAGAAGCTGAGAACCTCCTCCGGTTCGCACGGAACTATCGGTTCGAGACAGAATTCGAAGGCATTCGAGCATACGCAATTCTCGCCATGTTTATCTACACGGGAATGCGGAAACGTGAGCTCCGGGAGCTTGAGCTTCATGATGTCGATCTTGATCACGGAATGATCACCGTACGCCAAGGCAAGGGTGCAAAGGATCGGATAATTGCAATCCCACCACAGTTGACTCCACCTCTCAAGAATTATCTACGCTACCGGCGAGATCCCAGCTTTGATCATCTCCCTTTCTTTTTCGTTGGGGCGAAGGCTCAGGGCAAACTAGGTATCAAGCTCTTGGCACGCCTCGTTTCCAAGCTTCGGGACGCCAGCGGCATCTACTTCTATCCACATATGCTGCGCCACACTTACGCTACTCTAATGCTTGAGGGAGGCTGCGATCTCTTTAGCCTCTCCAAACTCTTGGGACATGCCGATATCAAGACGACAACGGTGTATCTCTCGACCAGCTTCAGCCATCTACAGAAGCAGGCCCTCCGACATCCGGTTGGTCTATAAGACTAGTCAAGTAAAGGGTCGTAGTTTGAACCAACATCTGGGGCAAGGCACGATCGAGTAGATGGGCTTTGAAAACGGCGACGAGGGTCGCCGCTGAGCTGCTCAGGTCGGTCGAATTCGGCGTTAGTTAGCCTCTTGCCGCTGGTTTGAACTGCTGGAATTCGGCCACCTGAACAGCTTCTGAAACTCGTGAGGGGGTGAGTCAAGTTTGGTGGACTCAGTACGAAAAGATTTGAAACGGGTTGCCGAGGAGCTACAGAGGTGGGCTGATATCTTGACACTCAGAGCATCGTGCTCAGTGACCGAGGGAGGGGAGGCAGGCTAGTTGCTCTCCATGTTAGGGCAGCGACTAGCAATCTCCCTAGCTTGTTCTTCTCTACCCCAAGCCTCATACAAAGCCAAGAGGTTTTCATGGGCCTTGCGATTCTTACGATCCTCACAGCCGTTGGGCGTAGCAAGAAGCTCCTGACTGGTGATCAAGTGGAGCTCAGCTTCTTCAAATTCCCCTAGCTCAGTATGTGCCATCCCTACAACTCCATGTCCCTGAGCAGTTCTACCATGGGTGTCTCCAAAGTGCCGTTTGAGACCAGAAAGACTGTCCTGGGCAACCTTTTTTGCTTCTTTCAGCTCCTTCAGTTTCAAGAGAAGAAAAGCACGATTAAGCAAAAAAATCGAAATCTGTGGATGATCTGCTCCGTAAGCCTTCTTAGCAATCTCCAGCGCCCGATCGGTTTTTTCTAGTGCCCCAGCAAAATTCCCACTGTCTCTTAGGGCCAAGCTGAGGTTCGATAGTGAGATAGAAATAAACGGATGCTCAGGGCCGAGGCTTCCTTCGTAGATTCGGATCGCTCTCTCGAATGTGCCAATCGCCTCTTGAGCTCGATCTGTTGTTCTGTAGAGATCTCCAAGATCATTTAGTGTCACCGCTACCTCCGGCGAGTTTTCGCCAGAAGAATGAGCCCGATGAGCAATCGATTCAAGGTACATCTGTTCGGCACCTTCCACATCTCCAGATAGCCTCCGTATATGAGCTATTTTACCTAGCAACTGCCCAAAGATTGGGTCTTCCTCTAGATCGTTGTCTACAAAAACCTCCCACGATTTTTGATATATATCTCGAGCTTCGTCGACTCTTTCCAAGGTGACCAACACCCTGCCAAGATTCTGAAGTGTATACGCTTCAGAGCGGACCGTGTCCGAGTCCTTTGGCAGGGCTCCCAATACTTTGAGGGACTCACGATAGAGCCCCTCTGCCCCTCGGAAGTTTCCCAGGTGCTGATGGATTATAGCCGAAGAGTTTAGTGCTGCAGAATAGTGATCACTGTTCTCACCAAACCCATCGACTATCAGTGGAAGAGCCTCCCTTATTAGTTCCTCAGCCTCTCCGTAGTTTCCCCTTCGCAGCTGAATCCGCGCCAGGGTATAGAATAAATTACCGCGCACGTCTGGAGAAAGACTCGTGTCTTCGCGGGCTTCCACAGCACCCTTCTCGAGCAACTGTTCGGCCGACGCCCGATCACTCAGATCAGTATAGGGATTAGAATCCTCAAAAACTCTCTCCAAGAAAGAAATCAGAAGCTCGGCACGATCTCGCTCTTGCTCGACTCGATCACGTTCCTCTACAGTATCCAGATACTGCTGATATAAAGCGAACGCAGCGCCTCCAATAACCAAAAACAACACAGCTGCAAAAGCGACGGGCATTCGATTTCGGGCAATGAACTTTCTCGCCCGGTATGCCACAGATGGCCGTTTCGCAAGTACTGGTCGCTGAGCCAGGAAGCGTCGTACATCTTCAGCCAAATCATCGACCGCTTGATAGCGCTCCTTGGTTTCCTTTTCCAATGCCTTCATGGTGACGATATCGAGATCACGATCCAATAGTCGCTCCAGCGCGATCGCGCTTGGCGCCTGAATCGTCGAATCCTCGGCAGCTTGTCGAAGCGTCTCGGGCTCCTCAATGAGATGCTCAAGATCGACTGGCACCTCACCTGTGAGAAGCTCATAGAGCACCACGCCCAACGAGTACACATCTGACGACTGACCGAGGTAACGACCGATGATCTGCTCGGGGCTCGCGTAGTTGGCGGTAAAAGGCGGCAGCACCCGACCCGCGGTCAAGGTTTGGTCCGCGACTCCATCCTTGGGTAGCCGCTTGGAAATATTGAAATCCAGTACCTTCGGGGCGCCGGCGCTCGTGACCAGGATATTGCTGGGCTTGAGGTCGCGATGGAGTAGACGCTGCTGGTGCAGGAAACTGACCGCCGAGCAGACCTGAAGGAAGAGCCGCAGGCGTTCGCGGAGCGAGAGGCTGTTTTTTTCGCAAAAGGTACCGATGGGCAGCCCGTGAACGTACTCCATGGCGAGATAAGGCTGCCCTGCCGGCAACGTGCCATGATCGCGATACTGCGGGATGAACTCGTGTTTGAGGTCTTTGAGACGCAGTCCTTCACGCTCGGCTCGAGCGAGTCCATCGTAGTCGCCGCCACGCAGAACCTTGATCGCGTCCGTTCTGCGCTCTTCATCGTCCAGCCGAATCGCGAGGTACACCTCACCGAGACCACCTCGCCCAACCGGTCGGATGACCTCATACCGGCCGCCGAGGATGAGATCGCCCGGCTGGAAGAGCCAATCATAGTCGTCCTCTTCGAGTAGCAAGCGAACGACCGCATCTTGCAGGGCTGGGTCGCCGCCGCAGGCTTCGGCAAGGCGAAACTCCCTTTCGGCGAGCGAAAGGTCTTTCAACTGGAGATAGATACGTCGGGCTTCCTCTCCGACGTGGTCGGATGGTGATCCCTCAGCCATGGCACTGCTCCCTGGGGTGATTCGAGGCGTGGAGTTGCTAGACTCTACGCCGTAACAGCACCCAGAGGAAGTCAAATTGGCCGGATCGAAAGCACAGAAGCAGGATCCCCGCAAGGGAGATCAGCCCAGGCAACGCGGGCAGATCACAGACGCTGCCTTGGCGGCCCGCGCAGGCGATCCGGCGGGCCTGGAACTCTTGGCAAAGCGTGCAGGCCCGGGACTGCGCTCGATCGCTCAGCGTCTGCTGACCGAAAGCGACGTCAAGCTCAGCACAGCACAGCTGGCACGGATGGCGCTGGCCCAATTCGTAGTGGACGACGAGATCGACTTCCAGTCTCGAGAGGATCTCTTCACCTTTGCCGAAAACGCCTCTGCTGAGCTCATCAATCGCATTGCCGGAGCGGGTAGCACCTTGCCGGCTGACAGTCCCGCGTTCAAGAGTCTGCGTTCTGTCTTCCGAAGCGACGAGACCCGGCAGAATCCAGTCGTGCTCAGTCAGGCGCTCAAGGTGGTCTCGGCCATTGATGCAGGTCTTGGTCGTCTCCTGTATCTCCGTCATGTTCTGCGGTTGGAAATTGCGCAGGCAGCACAATGGCTTGATATCGAGGAAGCCGAGATCCATCTGCCATGGGAGCAGGCCCAAAACCTCCTGCTGCGCGCCAGCATCTTCGTAGCCGAGCTCGGCCTGGCCACGGCGGGTTCAGTTTCTCTGGACGCTCCTGAGCTGGCCGACTATCCTGACTCCGACACTTTCTCGCCTCTCGCTCTCCAGCCCCTGTCTCGTGATTCCGAACCATCGGCCGACCTCGATGCACTCCGCTCCGAAAACGCTGACCTACGCGCTCGGCTGGAATCTGCCCAAACCCGCATTGCTGAGCTAGAGAGCCTGGGAACAGGTTTAGACCCTTCGACCACTGCTGAGACCCGCGCCAGCATCGAGACTATGGTCTGGTCGCCGCTGACTGACGTGCCCCTCTATGCCGGGATCACCGATGTCGAACAAGTGTTTGAGCATCTCAAGACCAACTTCGGCCACCTCTTGGCCTATTTCGGAGCTGATCGCGACTACACCAGTCGCCCGGCGATCAAGAAGCATGATCCGAACTTCATCACCAAAGCCGAGCAGGCCATCAGTATTAGGCGCCGGGAAGAGAAGCGAGAGTTCGGAGCACCGCAAACACCAACTCTTGGAATGATCATGCCGAAAGAATCCGATGTCGGTGACCAAGAGCTTGCGGCAGTGACGATAGAAGGACTCTTCGAGCCAGCCAATCGCCGGCTCGCGATGCTGACCCATGGTCGACTGAATCGCCACCTGTTTCCGAAGAAGCTGTAGTCCAAAACGAGATGTGGTGCTTGGAAGAGCATGAGCGCATCTTATCAAGCGATATAATCTTCTCACTTGACATGGAGTGATCACTTCACCTATCCTCTCGTCAGTTGAGATGAAACGTCCGCCGAAGTGATTCTTGGGTTGCCCTGCCTGGCGACCTGAACAGAAGAGTAGCGTCCGCTCGAAGAGGAGAACTCTCTATGTCCATCCGACTCTTGGTCGGCACAGTCGCCGTGTATCTACTGACTGGGTGTGCCAGTCAACCGGAAGCTCCAGCGTCCGCTGTTCCCCAGTGCCAGTTCGTCGTCGCTTCGGAGGTCGATGGCGTCACGGTGGTGAGTACTGCGGGGCCCCGAGGTCTGAGTGTCGCGGGGAAGAAGCTCCAGTTCACCCTCCCATGCGGGTCGCAGGTCTTTTCGCTGACGAAGCCTTGTTACGCCCTACAGCAGGTCACGCTCCAGCCGGCACCAGAAGGCGGACTAAGGTTGGCTCGGGATGCGTGGGAGCATCACGGCTATCTTCGGGTTGAGAACGGTTCGGCGAGCGAGCCGCTGGTAGTTGGTGGTCTCCCGGATGGCGATCTTCACGTAAGGGCGCATTCTCATTCCCCCCGCAGGGTCCCCGTTGGCAACTACCGTGTTTCGATCGAGGCTCCTTTCAAGGTTCCTGTGGAGCACGAGTTCACGCTGTGTGGTGAGAACGAGATCTTCAACCTACGGGTTGGCACTGAAGGCCACGACGGCGAGTTGATCGCGCAGGGCTCCCAGGATGTCGTGCTTGAGCACGGCTTAGGAAGCCTGCGAGTGTTGACCGAGGAAGAGAACGTCAAATTCACGATTGAGCCTGAGATGGGCCAGGCCCTCCAGAGTCTTCTCGACAAACTGGGATTGGAGAAGTTCTTCCAGCTCTCGATCGATGAGGTACCTGAGCCGCTACGGAAAGGTCTCAAGCTTTTGCAGGAGCTCAATTCCGGGGCATTCCGAGCGCCGGCAGTGCTAGAGCTACCGGCGGGGAGGTACTTCGTAGAGCATAGCTTGCAGAGCCAGGAGGAGAATGCTCTGGCTCTCGACGTACCGCATGGCGAGGAGCTGAAAATTGTGTTGCAAAAAAATCAAGGTGACTCTATCGTGAGATAAATCTAATCATATTTGAAATGCCATCCCCCAAAAGAAAAATACACGACTGCGCCCGAGCGAAGCGGTATCTTTCTTTGAAGCTGAGTATTCTGAGTCTCATGATTGTCCTAGCTGGATGTATTCAACGAGAAAACCCTATTCGAGCTACTCATCAACCAGAGCCACAAAGCCAGAACCAGCCGACTCTTGCCGCGTCGATTGTTGAGATCCTTCATACCTTCAGAAAATCGGGAAAGGACGAATCTCTGGCTGTCGCGACAGAGCTAGGAGGGGTTGTGGAAGGCGGGCGGATTCGAATCCTTGTCGTTGAGCGCTCCGGTTCAGATCTGAGATATGAAGATCTCGGTGATGAAGGGGAGCTACGATTCAAGCGTCTCCCTCCGGGCAATCGTTTCCTTGCTTGGGTGACTCCTGAATTGCTTTCTTCACTCTCGAATTGGCCGGAGGTATCGCAAGTGTACTTCCCACCCAAAGGCGGCCGTCTCCTTGAACCGTAGGGACCTGGATCTGGATGTTCCTAGAAATTATGTATCAAACATTTAGACTCGACAACGGAGGTCTTGACAGTGTTGAGAGCGAAAACGGAAATATTTATCGGCGCCTTGATTGGTTTGGCCACTCTTCAGTCAAGTGTCACCCAGGCTTGGACAGAGACGAGTTTAGAAAATCGAAGCCTGGACATACACCAGGTACTTGCGCCGAATACTGAGGGCGTGCCCGCTCCTACAAAATTCATCATCACTCCAATCGGATCGGTGCCTCAAAAGGCCATCGATGCTCTTGACCATGCCGCCAACAATATTCTTGCGTACCAGATCATCTCCGCGGTTCCGATAGAGATCGAGCTTCGATGGGAAGATCTGGAAGATCCACCCTTCGGCAATAAACTTGCCGACGCTAAATCGATCAGATCATGGGTCGGTGAAGGCATGCCTGATCCGTGTGTCAGTTATCCTATTGCGCTGGCAAACGCGATCCGAGGATTCGACCAAGATCCCCCAAGGGCCGACATCAGCATTCGATTTGACCTAGACGATGATTGGTACTTTGAAACTGACGGCAATTCTGAGCCTCAGCAGCCAGACTTTGTCACCATCGCCCTTCACGAGCTACTCCATGGGTTAGGGTTTAAATCTTCGATGACAATCGAAGATTTTGATGACGGCGAACCGCAGTGCCTAAATGGTGCACTGGAGGGAGAAGGTTGCTGGGGCAATGAAGCTCCGGAACCAGATGATGATAATTGCGGAGACCTGATTCCGAAGATTTATGATGTCTTTCTGAAGGCTCCCCCGGATCGGCACCTGATTGAGTCTTCTGAATTCGGCAATCCATCAGAAGAGTTGGCAGTAGCATTGACAGACGAAGTGTACTTCATAGACGGACAGAATGTTGTCGTCACTGATAGTGGAGGAAGCGTCCTCCTCTACAGTCCTAGTTCCTGGTCAAGCGGGAGTAGTATTTCCCATCTTGATGACGAGCTGTTTCCTGCAGGTGGTACGGGGGCGATCATGACACACAATATTAGCACTCAAGAGACGTACCACCGTCTCGACAATCTGGTCCTAGCGATCCTGGAAACCCTCGGTTGGCGAATGACCAACGATCATTTTCGGAAGAGGGTAAATCTGCCCGGCACATCCGGTTCGATTGAAGGCAACAACCATTTCGCGACACGAGAAGATGACGAGCCGATTCATGGAGGGGTAGCAGCTGCAGGATCGGTTTGGTGGGAATGGACTGCGCCATGGTCAGGGCAAGTAACGTTCGATACTGTGGGAAGCACCTTCGACACGATTCTCGCAGTGTATACCGGTGGAGGCCTATCTTCCCTGGTGGAAGTAGCCTCTGATAGCAGCTCTCCGGGAACTGCTAGCTTCACCTTCGAGGCGGTAGGTGGGACTGTGTACAAAATCGCGGTAGATGGACCGGAAGTGTCCGGGCTAGGGGAGGTGAAATTGGAATGGGATTTGGCACTTGGCACAGCGGACTTGGCCGTCGAACTGGTGCCTGATTCTATTTCGGTGCCTTTAGGCGAGACCACAACGTTCACTTCTACCGTGACCAACCTGGGACCCTCCGCCGCTACATCTGTTCAACTGTTCAAGAATCTACTGAATTTCGAGTTTCTCGCATCAAACTCCCCAGAATGTACGGTACCCGACCCCGACAGCCCTGTTGTCTGCGAAGTAGACACGCTTCCCGCTGGTGCGAACCTACAGTTCGAGATAACTGCGACCGCAGTTCAGAGTGGGTCAACAGTCGCAATTTCCAATGTAACGGCCTTGGAAAATGAGATTATTCCAGCAGACAACAATAGTTCGTACAAAGATGTCCACATTACGACGCCATCAGATATCCAACTCCTCGTCACAAACCTCGCTAACCCTGTGATTGTCGGTGATGAGATTAGTTGGTTGATAAATATCTTGAACGGTAGACCGTCAGTTTTGACAGAAGTTCTGCTGGAGGGGGAAATTCCGGAAGGGACGAGCTTCATGGGATCCAGCCTGCCTGCTGCATGCTCATTCAGCGCTGAGAGCTTTTCATGCAATATCGCTGATATCAGCGCGGGTGAAGGTGCGTCGCTTGAGATTCGTCTCGGGACCGAAGGAGCCGGTTCATTGACCGCAATGCTTCATTTGACCGGAGTCGATGAAGTAGCTCAAGCGCCTTTCCAAGCCTCATCTACTGCACTCACAAGAGTTCTTGAGGAAGCCTCACCAGGAGAACAATTCTGGATAGCAAACGACGCAGATCGCTTCGGCCACGCACTAGCAATTCAAGGCGGTCAGGCATTCGCGGGAGGGCACTTCGAAAACAGATGCGCCGTTCTCTTCGAAGACGAAGGGACTTGGGCGTCCTCCGGTGACCTGGAAGTGCCGTCTCTTTGGCCAAACGCTCGTTTTGGAATCTCGGTAGATGTCGAAGGTGACACCCTGGTCGTAGGAGACGAGCTTGGCCGCGAGTTTGGGGTGTCCAGCACCGGTGCTGTTCACATCTTCTCCAACATGGGGGGCGGCTGGGAACGCACACATGTTCTTCTGCCAGAGGACGGGGACTTCTTTGAAGGCTTTGGAACCTCAGTTTCCTTGGATGGCTCAACTATCGCAGTCGGCTCGCCGGGGGATAACAACTCCGGTATTGGAGCCGACAGCGGTTCAATTTCTGTTTTCAACAAAATTGGCACTGAATGGGTCTTCGACACCAACCTCATCAATTTCCCTATCGAGCCTGGGGCAGAGTTTGGTAGTTCAGTAGCTCTGAATGCAGATATTCTTGCTGCCGGGGCGCCCCTTGAAGATACAGCATCAAACGGCGAGAACTCCGGACGAGTTCGTATCTTCAGACGTCAAGCCGGCGAATGGATGACCGATCAGGTTCTCAGTCCTGACGATGGTTTCCCCAATAATTATTTTGGAAGATCGCTAGCGTTTGACCAGGAAGGTTGGTTGTTGGTCGGCTCGACACGCGGCGTATATGTATTTGAGCATACTGGTTCTGATTGGGTTCAGAGACAAAAAATGACAGCCGGCGCCAATGCGAGTAGTCAGTTTGGGAGATCGTTGTCTACTGCAAAGAGTCTCCTTGTAGTCGGTTGGCCATACGTTGACGCATCAGCTGCGAATGACGGGGCCGCAGTAGTCTTTGAGAAGGTCAACGGGGAGTACGTCCAGCGTCAGATACTGTTGGGTAGCCAGACAGGCCAAAATTCGCTCTATGGTTGGGCTGTGGCCACTGATGGGGACTGGGTTAGTGTCGGAACTCTCAATGACGACACTGTGTATTTTTATACCTTGCCGGATCAAAACAGCGAACCCTCGTTAGAAGTTACGTCACAACCGACGTTGCTAAATGTTGGAGATAATTTAGAAATCCAATGGGCGGGAGGCTTCGAGCCTACAGATAGTGTCGTGTTGGCAATGAAACGCGACAGTGTTTCACCTGCTGTCTTGGAACCTGATGGTGTAAACTGGTACCGTTTTAGCGAGAGCACTCAGAACGACGGTTCCGAGAACATCTCGATTCCTGAAGGCATTGCCTTGGCTGAGGATTGGCGACTCTATGTTCGCCATGTCGAGAGCGGGGCTTTCGATGCAACGGACTCGACCTTCGAAATCATTGATCCAAGAGTAGATTTATCCCTGGAGGTGGACAGCTTTCCTTTGGTCGTCGCGGTCGGCGATGAGAATATTTTTCATATCGGGGTGCGCAACCAGAGCCTCAACGTTGCCACACAGGTAATTCTTGCTGTCAACCTTCCGCCAGAGCTCGCCTTCGTCTCGAGCAGTCAGCCAGACACTTGCTCGGAACAATCTGGAGTACTCACTTGCAATATAGATACTCTTGAGCCAGGAGAAGAATTTCCAAGGGTAGAAATCCTTACAGTCGCTCAGAATATTGGAATATGGACAACCATCGCTTCAACTATTTCGAGTGAGCCTGACTCCAACGCGACAAACAATGAAGTGGAGATTCAGACGGAAGTCTTGCAACCAGAGTCCATCATATTCTTCGACTCGTTCGAATCCGGTGGAATCTCAGCCTGGTCTCTGTCGTTCCCGTGATCGGCTGAGCGGTGGACCGGTGCTCGGGTGCCAACTGCGCCCGGGCACCGTTTCTTGTGTCTGGTCTGGTAATCCTGCACTTTCGAGAGGCGCCCCTCCGATGAGTCACCGACCGCATCCGGTTCCGGGTTTGGTGGTCACCCGTACGATCACGCGCGTCCTCGTGGCTGAGCGAAAAGGTCCCGAGCCACAGAAAGATGGCTGCGGCAAGAGCACTTGCGGCTGCCTGATGCTGATCGTGGCGATTCTGCTCATTCTTGGCCTGGTCGGATCTTGCGTCGGCGCGCTGGAAGGTCAGGAATCGGCTCGACCGGCAATCCAAGCCTGAGCTTACCGCCATGCTTTCCGCCGCTTGGCTTTGGCTCCCGATCGGCGTCCTCAGCCTTCAGTTCTCGACTTCTGTTTGGAAGAAAAACCGCAACGGCGACCACCCGAGTTTTTCCGAGCTTTTGCTTTGCGGATCAGCCGGCTATCTGGCTTGGACCTTTGGCGGCGAGCTCTGGTCCGGCGATTCGATTCTCCAAGCCGCCATAGTCGCCCTCTGGTGGAGCGCTGCCACTCCACTGCTCGCCTTTTTTTGGTACGGCTACGGTGGCCGTTTACGTCGTGGCATTCTGCGAACGATCGGCGCCCTCCTGACATTCACTGTTGTGACGCTGGGAAGCACACTTCTCCTTGAGCTCGAAGCCGGACTGGCAGCCAGCGCAGGAGGCATCGCCGCCTTTTTTTTCCTCACCGCGCCCACCCTCGGGCGGCGCTGGAAACGTTGGCGCCAACAAGCACAATGGAAACGAACTGAACGACAATCGCAGCACCAAGCCGAGCGAACCCAACGCCGTGACGAACAAGCCACAGACGCGATCGAGCGGCGTGCTGAGCAGGCGGAGCGACAGCTGCGCCAAGCCGAAGGCAAGATCTCAAACCTACGGGACCAGGAAGCGAAGCGTGCGAGGTCCTTGAAACAGAGACGAGCCGACACCATTGCTCAGGTCAAGCAAGCCCGCACCTGGGAACGCGAGCAGCTGCGACAATCCGGAGCCGGCATGGCGGTGCATCCTTCCTCTTTCGGGTACATCTTGCTCGAGGCCGGACGTGTCTTGCGACACGAGATCGCCACGGGTGAGCGTATTCCGGCGCTGGAGAATGATCAGTTCCTGCTCGAGGTTGCGGAACGACTACTGGCGGCGGACGATTTCCAAGAGCGATATCTACACCAAGCCGGCGCCAACGTCGCTGCCGCTCTTCAACGCCATTTTCAGGGTGAGATGCCGCTCGCAGTCGTGCGCGCCGAGGTTCAGAAATGCGCTCTTAATCCCGATCAACTGGCGCCGACGCTAGTGCTTGAGGGTCCACTCCTGGAAGCTTGGCTCGTTCCCTACCGCCGCTTCCAGGAACTCCAACGCCAGCTGTACGCCAAGAAGCGACATTCCCACCAGGCTTTCATCAGCGATTTTCTCCGCTCGCGCTGTAGCGGTGTTCCGGAGACCGAGCAATGGCAGACTTTCTTCGACGACTCGCCCGACGTGTTCACCACAGGGAAGACGAAAGACAAAAGCTTACAAAAATTGTTTCAACCCCACAGACCGCTGGCCCCTTCCGATACCTCAGCGGACCGCGCTCGACGTTGGATCAGCGGCTGGTCGTGGGGCAGACGGAAGAAGGGAAACTCTTCCGACTCGAACCCCGAGAGCGTGACGCCCACCTCTACTGCGCCGGCATCACCGGATCCGGAAAGACCCGCTGGCTCCAACACCTGATCTGCTCAGACATCGCGCTCGGGCGACCGGTCGTCGTCGTCGATCCTTTCGGCGGACTCTTCCGGGCGGTGCGCGAGTTCATCGCCACCGGTTTGGAGCATGCCATTGCCGCCGGATTCGACGGTGACATACTGCTGCGTCGCTACCGTTTTCTCGATCTCACAGACAGTAAGAACCCGTTACGGATCAATCCACTGGCGCCACATCCGCTGGAGACCGCGGAGCAGCAAATCGATGATCTGATGAAGGCGGTAGAAAGGCTGCTTGGCGGCAGCCTTGAGGAGCAGCGCAAATTGAGAAATATTCTCAGAGGGTGTTTTTTTCTCACTGCGGAATTGAATCGCCTTTCTCCTTCAGATATCCCACCGTACCTGCGGAAACACCAGCCGTTCACGCTCGGATTCGCTCCCGAAGTGCTGAAAATGACCGATGAGCAACGGAACCTGCTACTCAACATCATTCCAGCCGAACGGCAGAGCAGGTTCCGGCGACAGTATTGGGAGTTTTTTGCGGGTATGAATCAGTATGAACGCAACTCATTGCAACAAAGCTCCTGGAATGTATTCCAATTCTTGCTCGATGATGAACTTGTGTCGAAATTCTGGGGCCTGCACAGCACGATCGACATCCCGCAGTACCTCCGAGAGGGTACGAACCTAATTTGCCACGTTCCTATCGACGGCAACCTGAGCGGAGCGCGCCTGGTCGGCAAGTACCTGACCACCAAACTCCAGAACAGCGCCTATCGCCGTCCACCCCGTAAGGGCAAGGGCGAGCGGGAGCACCAACAGTCGGTTCACCTCTATCTCGACGAATTCCACCACTGGACTGATCAGGCATTCGCCGACGCCCTCACGAACCTGCGCCAGTTCGGTGTTGAAGTCACCTGCGCCCATCAGAGCGGTACCCAGCCGCCGTTCCACACCAGCGAGGGTCAGAGTCTGCTGCGCACCATCCAGTCAAACTCACGTCTGAAAGCTATTTTCCGGCTCGATCGCCCTGATGCTGAACATCTGGCGAAGCAGCTCTTCGAGCTGTCCCAGCAGCTGCCCAACTACGACGCGGTCGACCGTACCGTCGGTCACACCGAGCAACACGGTTCATCGAGCGGCAGTTCGACTTCATCCGGACAGGGTATCCGGATAGGTTCAGGCGACTCGACCTCACAACGCTTGGAAGTTGGTGCTGATTCGCCACTCACGGTGGGACGCACCGGCAATCGCGCCACTTCGAGCGAACAGAGCACTCGTTCCGAGCGCTCTGAATCCGTCAGCCACGGCACCACCAAAAGCACGACCACCAGAACCGTTCATTTCACCCTCGAGGGCGAACGAGAACGGCTGATCAACGCCTTGCAGCGAGTTCCCACGCGGCAGTTCTATTTTGCTCATGAACCGCTCCAAGGCCATCTGCTCGAAGCTCCGTTCGTGCCCGATGAGCTGTACAGCTACGCCGCGATGGATCTGCCGACTGAGTTGATGGAATGGCAGCAGGCTGAATTCCGCGAGCAAGCGCAGGTGGAGACGGAATCGACGGCCTTGTCGACGACCTTGGTCTCAAAGGTTTCTTCGAAAACTTCGAAGCGATTGGCACCGCCGACACCGAGCTGGACGATGGAGGTGCGGGAATCAGAGCCAGTGGCGGCACCGGTCGAAGATGATGTGGTCGAGGCGCAGGTGGTGGAGAAAAAGATTGATCCCGAGGATCCATTCTTTGACTGAGCAGCACAGAATGAAGCTCTCTCCGATCCTTACCAGCAGCGCTCCCGGCGCATCGAAGTGAAGCGACCGTCGGGAGCGAGTACCAGATGATCGAGCAGTCGCACGTCGAGCTGTTTCCCGGCCCGAGCGACGCGCTTGGTGAAGGCGACGTCCTGCTGGCTTGGCGTCGTCAAGCCGCAAGGATGAGAATGCCACAGAATCAGCGAGACCGCCGATAGGAGCAGTGCTCGACGCATCAGGATGCGCAGGTCGACCGTGCACGCGAAGCCGGAACCTTTGAACAACTCTTCAGCCGCGATCACTTGGCTCCTGTGGTCGAAGAACAGCGCACCGAAGCTTTCTTGGTCATGGATGCGGAAGCGCTGGACCACAAAGCCGGCAACAGCCTCCGCATTCTCGAGAGTGACTCGAGAGAGCAAGCGAGCCTCGGCGAGACGAGCGTTGAGATCAAAGGCCGCGGTCAAGGCCGCAATCGCTTCGCGCTCAAGGCCCAGATGCCGGAAGTAGGCAGCGTCTTCCTTGGCGATCAGGCCCAGGTCGACGTGGTCGAGCAGCTGAGTGGCAATCTCGTCTGCACGTTTCCGGCCGACAGTTGGCGCTACTACGTTCGCCACCAAGTGCCGATCGGTTAGCATGCTGACCTGTCTCCAGTGCGAGCTCTGGACTTGCTCCTCGCTTCGAGCATTGAGACCTCCAGTCGCTGCTGAAGACTGGTCATTCAAGATGTCTCTGGTGTTTTGACCGCCTCAGATTCGCAACGCTCAAGAGCCTGGCGACGGGCCAGGATCGCTTGCCGCAGCCGCTCGGCGTTGAGCCGTGCCGTCTTGCGCAGGCGGATCGCGGCCGGCTCGAGCTCTTCGTCGATGGCAGATCCGAGGGCGGCGTCAATTTCCAGCTCCAGAGGCCAGGCCACGTCCTCGTGTTCGTAGAGCGCCAGGGTATCCGGCGGAAGACGCAAGGACTCCCGCAGGCGCACCAAGCGCTGGATCAGGTTCTCAAGCTCGGCAGCGATGAGGGCGCACTCATCCTGCACGTCGCGGACAGACCGCTCCGGTATCGACATGGAAACTCCTTCTTCCCGAGGTCAGTTCAAGCACATCAGGCGGCGAGTTGACCGCGCAATTCCGGTCGTCCAGCCGCTCCCGAACGCCCCATACCGAGCAGCATGCGATTTGACGCTTTCTTGAACGCTACGGTCGTCTGGTCCAGCAGCTCACGGTCGAGCTTGCCCGCGGCGAGCGCATCGAGATACGGTTCAAGCGCAGCCTGTTCAACGCGCGTCAGCTTGTCGACGATCGGCAGAATGCGCCGCTGCCAGCCCCACCACTCCCCGTCAGTCGTCTGCTGCTCGAGCAAGATGCGAGCGGCGTCGAACGACACCAGGATCGATCCCGCTGGCTCGGTGACTTCCAGGCTGCGCGAAAAGACTTCATCGTAGAGAGCTAACGCTCGCTCGTGATCGCCGTCAGCCGCGGCAATCTCCGCTTCGAGCCAACGCAAGCGCACATCTTGATCCGGCTCCAATGCTGGAACCAACTGCTGCAAGGCGGTCAAACTCTCCCGAGCGTCTCCGAACCGTTCTTCCATCAGGTAGCTGTAGGCGATGCCATGACTGGCACCGACGAGCAGCATCTGGTCGTCGGTGCCAAGCGCATGGAGCGCCATGGTGAACGCCGCTCGCGCTTCTGAAAACGCACGACGATAGAACAGCTGAAACGCTCCAACGCCAGCGAGAGCGATGCCGGCGTGGTGCTGACCACCGGGAGTGGCCTGATGAATCGCAACAGCCCGCTGAGCGAAGTCGAGTCCGGCATTGATCTCCCCGAGGTCACCGAGCACGAATGCCGCTCGTTGACAGGCGAATCCGGCTCGTGTCGAGAGTGGTTGCGCTTGGAGGATCGACAGTGCGTGATGCGCCGCCAGGGTGGCATCGTCGAGTTGCCCCAAGGTGCGCTGGATGCCTGACCAGGTCGAGAGCGCTGCGGCGAAAGCACCGATGGTTGCTTCGTCGTGCGGTGATTGTCGTGCGGTCGCCACGGTCTGGCCAAGCCAGACATCTGCTTGCTGAGCGCCGGCGCGCGGTCGGTACATCTTGAGTCGCTCGATACGACGCGACTCGGGATCCCACGGGATGGCATCAGTCGGGGTGTTTCTTGCTGGTAGCAGCGGCTCGAAGGTGAGGGAGCGGCGCAGCAGGTCGGATTTTGGTTCAGCGGCGAGGTGGCGTTTAAACACGGCGGACTCGATTGCGGACATGGCATCTCCTTAGTTGAGGGCGAGAGATGTCGGCGAGCGAGCTTCACCCATGAGGCCTCGTCAGTGCGTCACGATCTGATGTCACCCACTCGCCGACGCCCTAGAAGCTAGAGATTTCTGCCGTTCCCGAGAACACATTCGCTGTTCTTTCCGCTCAGCCGAAGAAGCCCATCCCTCCTGCGTTGCACGAAATTACCCCCTATAGCCTTAATTTCGGTAATTTCCGTCTTGATACTCATCACCATTTGGCCAGAGAGGCCGCAAAAGGAGAACCCAGAATGAGAGAACGAACCAAAGCGAGCTTCACGGTACTGCTCGTGCTCGTTGCCCTAGTGCTGCAGGCAACGACGGTGAGGGCAGGAACCCCTGAATCGCCTCCAAGCATCGATCTGACATTCCTCGTCGACTTCGTTGTCGAGACCATCGAAGCTGTTTGGACCGCCATCTCGCCAGCGAGTGAATCCACCGAAGAACCGGCTGAATTCGGTGGCGCAGTTGAGCCGGTTGGAAACGAGTCAGCGGAAGCTGATGAACCAATCGTAGAGTTTGGTGGTCAGATTGAGCCAGTCGGATAGGTAAACCGCTCTGCAAACCAAGGGCGCTTGCAATGCTGAATGGCGTTTGAGACTGAAGCCAGTACCAGCCGGTCCTGATAGGCCCCGCGGGCAAGGCCCAGCAAGATCGCCTCCGTAGCCTGATTCCCCCGTAACTGGCTCGCCAGAGGGATCAACTGGCGAGCCAGTTCGGAAGACTCCAGAACTCGCCCTTCCCGCAGGAGGAATTTGATGTGTTGCAGGCGCACAATGACGGCATCTGGCAGGAAACTGAGTGCAGCGTAGATTTCCTCAGTCTGTTCGAAGAGCGCCTGCGCTTCCCTCGATCGGTTCTCAAGAGCGGCCAGTTCCGCATTCGCCCAAAGAAATCGTGCCCGAAAGACTCCATCTTCGGGAATCTCTGGCTGGATAGCTTCTATCAGGCACTTCGCGGTGAGCACATCTTCTCGTTCCAGATGCACCATTGCCAGCTCGAGTTGTGCAGCGAGCCAGACATCGGATGTCAGCCATTCTTGATAGAGGAGACAAGAATGGTAGCAGGTGATGGCCGCGTCTAACATTCGTTGGCGATCGGCCATCACGCCTCGGAGATACCAGGAGCGGCCGATGCCATCGAGGTCAGCGCAGCTCGTAGTGAGCTCGAGTGAGTGATCTGCGAATTCCTCAGCATCGGGCAGATATCCAAGATCGCTCAAGAGATATGAGCTGATGCGAAAGATGAAGGCGCGTAGTTCAGCGATTTCCAGTTGATTTTCGATCTGGAAGGCCAAGTCAAGCAGATCACAGGCCGAGTTGCGATCGCCCCGAACCCGGAGCGTATCCGCCAAGGGAACCAGAACACGGCACAGGTTCTCTGCCGCCTGTAGCGTGAGCCGATCCGGCTTGAGCGCCAAAAGCCCCTCAAGTGCAGCGACGGACAATCGATATGCTGCCGCCGGATTCACTCGGAGCACTTCCAGAATGCTCTCTGGATCCTGGGAAAATTCTGCTCCGTCGGCGTTTACCTTGATAGCCGTCCCCCAGGCCATCAGCTCACCGAGGAAATTGATTTTCGGTCGGCGCCGCAGGCGGTCTTTTCTGCAAGTCAGAAACCCTATTGCCGGCCCCGGCAACCCCGACTTCGGAAACACGCGCCGGAAAAACCAGTCGAAGGAGATCTCCAAGAAATCGAGGCTGGCTAGCATGCGCTCCAAACTGAGGCGTTCCTGGCCAGTCAACACCAAGTTGAGAAAGCCTGGTTTGCGCCCCAAGGCTTGATCCAGTTGTCCGAAACGTCGCCAACCATACAGCTGACGCACGTCATCGAACACGCCAAGCATGCGTTTGACGATTGTTTCAACTCTGCTGTGACGGAGGCGTTCTTCTCCGGTTTCTACCGGAAGCTTGGTCTTCAGCGTCATTCCGCATGGATCTCAACACCGCCCGAGTCCTGTGACGCTAGAGATCGGGCAGCGCAAGGTCATAGTGTTCACGATAGCCTGACGAGGCGACCGGATTATGCCATATCCCTGGCCAGATCCCGACCGACGAGTCGAATTCTGCGGGAAAGATGCCCTGCACAGCTTCGCCCAATACAAAGAACCCCGCCATGCCGGCGGGGTGTGGGAGGGGAAGGGGTGAGCGAAGCCTATCGCATCGGGAGCGATTTGCGCTCGACCTAATCCTCGGTCCCGAAACGCCGTCGTACGATTACGCTTTCAGATCACGAAGTCATCGACGCCATATCAAGAGCCAAGCCGAACTAGGGATCGAGCAAGGTGGTCACTGTGTCCCAATCGGATGTATCGCCAGTCTCGAAACCAGAAAAGAAGACCTCATCACCAACGTCCCAGATCAGGTCATCGTTCAGCGTCAAGAGGAATGGGAGACTCGGATCCAGCGAATTTACGGTCGTGTGGAACGCCAGAAATGGATTTTGCGGGAATGAGAAGTCGTAGGCCACCTGACAGAATCCAAAAACACCGTCTCCCGCTGCCCCGAACAGGACAATCACATCCACAGGATCTTCGCACGGGTCCACCAGGGACAACAGAATGGTGTAGTCATCTGCCGTGCCCGCAATTCGATCCATTCCCGTCTGTCCCATCTGGATCATGGCGACATCATCAGCGGTGAGTGTGGTCTTGCGTTCCGCTTCGGACTGGCGACCATACATGACCGCCTGGGTGTTCTGGATATCGTAGCGCTCCTCGCCAACGACTCGATTCGCGTTGACGGCCCAACTATCACCGGCAGGAAGGTCGTTGACAGTCGACCGGGAGTACGTGGAGCTGTCGATGACCGTGCTGTCGATCGTGAAAGGATTATTGTCAGCAATCCGGAACCAGTGCACCGACTCTGGGATCATCCCGCCGCCTGCCTGCTGAATATCGTCTCGACTGCCGCGCACGAAGTCCATGCCGACCATGATCCCGCCGGGCGGAGCCGCGACGTCCCATGATCGAGTGTAGCTGGTGTCCTCCCAGACTCCGTCGTCCGCTGCGTCCCAATTCCGCTCTGGATGATCCAGCCCGAGCGGACAGTGCCCGAGCTCGTGCAGAATTGCGGTCTCGGCGTGTGCGCTGATCGCTTGCTCGTCATCATCCTCCCAGACTTGGCAGCCGTTGCAATTTCCGATCGTTGGCTGAAGCGCGTTCCAGGTGGCGATTGCCTTCTGCAAAGGTATTTTAAGCGCCTCGCTGCCTTGCCCCAGACAGATGCGGTACTCCAGGACACCGCCGGAGCCGTCGTATCCGGCAGGATGCGTAACAGTAAAGGGAGGAATCGGGCTTCCGGGATCCGAGAGGAAGGCCGCGGGCTCACAGTCTCCGCTCGGTGAGCAAATCGCCGTTCCCCCAAACACGCCGGCACCTGCTGTGCTCGCCGTTAGAACGAGCATCACCAAAAAACTTGTCCGCCACATCACTGCTTCCTCTGCGGCCGAATCTTGTACTCACGGAACCAGCTGTCAATCCGGCTCAGACCCTGGAGCTCTACGACGTCCGGAAAGTGTGGTGCCATCAGGCTGGGACTGGCGAAGTGCAGTGAGACTTCCGCTGGATTGGCGGACTCCTGTCCTGGTGCCCTATAGCGCTGCAAAGCGACTTTGAGGTACATCGTTGAGCCATCGGACACCACAATGGCGCGGCGTTTCGGTCCCATTCGGTTCAGGACATCCTCTTGGTTGTACTCCATGATTCCTGCTGCCGTGATGTCCTGGAGCAGCTCATCCAGAGCCTCTGCCGGGATCTGATGCTCTTGAGTGGCGAAAACCTTCCCTTTGGACCCTACCCGCTCGGCGATCAGACGTCCGTCGGCAAATACGGTGTAGTGGGAGTTCACACCACTGGTTCCCCCTCTATACAACACGTCGACCAGGACAAAGCCCGGATCCGGTGCATTCCAAAACTCCCGCCCATCATCAGCTGTCGTTCTGGGCAGGGTAAGCCCCAACACGGCTACCACGAGCCCGACAGCGCAAAAAATGCGCACGCCATTCATCATTCTTTCCTTTCAGCATTCGAAACCAAAAAGCTCAACGGAACTCCTCTAAAGAGTGCTCGGTCAGCGCGACCTCCTGATAAGAATCCAAGCATCTTCCTTTTCCACTCTACACATTCTCTACTCGCTGCGCCATGAGTGCAGTGAAAACTTCAATCTAACCAAGAGATTCGCGGTTCTTGAGGTGTGATCAATTGATCGTGGCACGCCGTTTGGCTTGGCGATGCCTGCCTAATCCTCGATCCCGAAATGCCGCCGTAGTAGCTCGCGCACAATCGCCGCTTCACTGCGCCGCTCCTCGAACGCGGCGCGGCGCAGCGCTTCTTCCTCATCGGGATGCAGCCAGAACGTCTTCCTGACCAAGTTGCCGTCCTTCGAGACCGTCGTCTTGCCCCCGCGCGGGCCACGTTTGGGTGTTTCGCTCATAGGCGCAACGTAGCTAATGCGCTCTTCTTGACTAGCGTAACGACGTCGTTACGTCTTGACGTCGCTGCTAAATATTGGGATGCTCCGGCGAACCCACCGGAGGAAAAAATCATGATTCGCCGCAGCGCCTTGGTCTTCGCCCTTGTCTTGAGCCTGTCTTTCGCCGTACCGCTTCAGGCCCAGCCGCCCAACCTCTCCACCAACGGTGACTTTGACGGCAGTCTCGCCGGTTGGACAATCACCGGCGATGGCACGGCGGGAGACCCTGCCGCAGTCTCCATCTCGACCGTTGATGCTCTGGGATTCGAGGACTCAAACTCGGCTCGGATAGCCGATCCGAACGAAGCCACCATCCTCGAGCAGTGCATCGAGATCGACCCCGCGGTACGCCGCTACACCAACGGTGTCTCCGTCTCCGGCGACCCAATAGCGTTCCTACGCCTGCAATTCTTCTTCGATACTGCCTGCCAGAATCCGTCCTCCGGAGCCGGCGGCCGAGATCTCGAAGAATTCAGTGCTGATTTCATTCAAATGATCAACACGCATCCGCAGAGCAATGTGCCCGCCGGCAGCAATAGCGCTCGGCTGCGATTCGGCCGCGAAGCCGGCGGCGATGTCGAGAACCTCTTCGACAAGGCCTTTCTTATCGAAGGACTGCCTGAAGACTACCCACTGCTCACTGCTGAGATCGATTTGTTGAGCAGCAACGGCCTCAGCATCGAGGTTCGGGGAGAGGATGCTGGCGGCTTCGTACCGTTCGAAGCCGAGTACCGCTGGAATCTCGGCGATGGCACCACGACCACCGGGCGCACCGTCAGCCACAGCTACGCTGGGCCAGGGACATACTTCGTGCAGCTCGTCGTTTTCCGCGGGGACTTCGATCAGGCATTTGCGAGCTTCGAAGTGACCGTGCCGCTGGCCAGCGATCTCGACGTCCCAACGCTGAGTAACTTCGGTCTGGCCTTGCTCGCTCTGGTGCTGATGGTCGCAGCGCTCTTCTTCCTGCGTCGCCACTCCTGAACCTGATCACTCAGCGCCGGCACAAGAAGACATTGTGCAAGAAGTTGCGCCAAGCGTTGCATGGCGGAACTTTGCACCAATGCTGACTTGTGCTCAGCGCTACCAGCGAACACTACCGCACACAGCGAAACGTGGTGCTCTCCGGTGAATTCCCGTCGCTGCGGCCGGCAAAAGCCACATTACCGTGAGAACAGGTCGCGTTGCCAGCAACGAGAACGCTGTGTGTGATTACTCCATTCTGAAAGAGCATTGGACTCACACTATTTCCCGACCATTCTGGGTCATCTGTCATATCTGACAGACCAAAGAGTGTGTCTCGTTTGCAGGCGTAGAGGAATTCAAAGACCTCCGGCAGTCTCATTCCTTCAAGCAGGCATTCCATTCGCGCGTTTTCCCAAAGAGAAACCATGCGTTCTTCTCGCTCAATAATCCAGCCAAGATCTCCGGGGAGACAGTTTCCGCCAGCTGTCGAGTCGCTTGCGGAGTGGATATCAGATTGCACGGATCCGCTCTTGATGCAGATCTCCGTGAACGCATTAGTAAAGGTCGCATCAACGATCCGGTTGTTGTAGAGACCACTATTTGCGCTGATTCCAGCCGCCGTGGCCGAGGTCTGCACCGTTCCATCGGGGAACTGCAGTCCGCCACCGGCGATCGTCACTCCACCGGTCACGTCGACATCACCTTCTAGGGTAATTGGATCTGCAACGACCCCGATCCCTGGCGGAACAGTATCGAACGATATTGCCGTTATCTCATCTTGTGCTTGGAGAGATGTTCCGAGCATGCCTCCAATAAGAAACGTCAACCAGACTTTTCCACAATTCTTCGTATGCAGCAGCATTTTCTTTCTCCCTTCCGCAATTGGCTCTTAGACACTTCCTATACGACAAGAAGTGAGCGATACAACCGCCCAATTTTAGTGATTGAAGGTGATCAAAGCAAGAGACATGATGCCCAAGGCTGTCATGGGCGGGTTTCGAATCGCACCAACTGTGCGCCTTCGTCGAAAGTAATGAGAAAGCGTCGGAAAACATCGGCGCGACCGACCAGGCGAATCTCCGAGCGTGTGTCCGCGAACTGCACGCGAGCCGGGAATCGCAGGTCGGCGATCTCTACCTCGAGCGTGAACTCGCGTACCCGGAACAACGAGCCGTCCGTATTCTCGGCGGATCGTTCGGCACCGTCTTCCCACTTGAGCCCTAGCAAGAGGAGGTCTGCACGGTTAAACACAGTGGTATCCGCACCGGTGTCAAGGAGCGCAGAAATGATCACGCGGCGGTCACCATGGTAGAGCCTGACGGGGACATAGGGCCGATTGCTGTCGTAGCCGTACTCAGGCATAGATGGCGCCAAAACGCGGAATGCCGACGAGCATGACTTCATCCTGGCTATAGCCCTGACTTTTGGCGTTCTCCATCGCGTCGACGGAGTCATGACCAAAAGCAACAAATTTGCGATCAACTACGGCACCTTGCTCGCCTCCGTGCTGACGCTGCACTTCGTCGGTGAATTCGGGAAGGAAATTGATGACAGTCATGAGATGAGAGTAAAAGCATCCTCCATTGTACGCCGCTGTTCGGTGGTGGCAAGTCGTTTTCTGTTGAGTTGAGGGATCGCTCGAGTCTCTACAGAGTAGCAATCGAGGCAAAGCACACCGCGCGTCAAGGAGCTTCACCGTCGGGCGAGCAGATCCGTGGATGGAGTCCCGCCGCACCTTCTGAAATGCTGTGGAAGGGAAAGACAGAAGGTGCGCCGCGTCTCCATTTGCCACGGCTATTCCTCTCCCTTCCGGCGACTCCTCCGTGACCCGCGGACCTCGATTGCTGTAAGCGAGACGCCGAGCGATGGATTGGACTCGTTCGGCGTTTTTTCATTCTTTTTCTTTTTTTCTCATGACCACACAAAATAAATCTCCCCGACGGCCAGACTTCGATGTCGTCCACTTCAAGGGCGAATACGGCACCAAAATCGGCGGAGCCTGGCACTCCGACAGCGGAAAGTCGATCAATGTCGTACTTGAACTGCTTCCTCCTGACGGAAAGCTGACGTTGACTCCACCCCGCCAGAAGGGTCAGCCAAAGTCGTAGACCAGTGCTTTTTCGAGCCCGATGTTGATTTCAGCGTCGGGCTCTTTTTTTATTCACTCCTATGACGAAATCTATTTCGCACAAGGCAGTTTTCAGAGTTGAATTTCACTTCGAATACTTTGGTTGCTATCAGGAAGGGGAATCGAGGAGACATGCCGAGGTGTCCTATTTTGAAGGAACGAAGCAACTGGTGGAGATGGAAATCTGTAGAAGATTCCTAGAAATGACGGAGGGTACCGAAGGCCCCATTACCTGGCTGTTTGAGAACCAAAGCGCCAAAATCAACGATGGTGGCAATCGATTGATCTGGGCGAATGCCTGCACGGTTTCGAGCGTGCCCAAGCTTCAAGTTCGTCGATTGTGACGTGGCTATCTCTCGGTATCTCTTTTTTTACTCACTTCCCATGACTTCATCGAAATTCAAACTCATCATCGGCGACTGCATCGAAATTCTTCGACGCGCTGATTCCAACTGCGTCGACCTGGTGCTGACGGATCCACCGCACCTGGTGAACTACACCGACAAATCCGGACGGTCGATTGCGAATGATTGCGACGATGCCTGGCTCCAACCAGCGTTCGAGCAGATCGCGCGGGTCATGAAACCAGACAGCTTTTGCGTCAGCTTCTATGGCCGGAACCAATCCGAGAAGTTTCTCGCGGTCTGGAAAGAACTCGGCCTGCGGCCGGTCGGGCATCTGGTCTTCACGAAGGCGTATGCCTACCTGCTGACGAATGGTCATCGCGAGGGTCCGTCAGTACGGCTCAATGATGTGCTGCCCTGGAGCTATTCCGGCAATGAGCTGCATCCGACGCAGAAGCCAGTTTCGGCATTGGAGCCGCTGATCGCGGCGTTCTCAAAGCCAGGGGATACGGTGCTGGATCCGTTCTCGGGCTCGGGCTCCACTGGACAGGCGGCACTCATGCAAGGGCGTGACTATCTCGGAATCGAGCTCGAGGCCGAGTACATCGAGGTGGCGCGAGAACGCCTGACGCGTTTCGGTGTGGATGCGGATGCTGCTCAATAATCTCAGCAGCACCAGTTAGAGGGAGCCTTTGCCGATGGCAATGGCTCCTTTTTTCTTGCTCGCTTTCGGAAAGATCTAAGAGCTATGGATCAGCTCCCAAAGTGTAGCAATCGAAGCAAACGGCAACCACGCTCCAAGGGAGCCCTCTTGCCGTCGGCAACGGATGATCGGAGTAACTATTCGCAAAAATGTTCGGTATGCGCATCCGACACGCAGCTAACCGGTCTTAAGGGCCGTGATCCTGGCAAAAGAAGCTCTACAGCTCCTCGGTGGCCTATTCACAGGTTCTTCGGTCGCCGTGAAGCTAGAGCTCGAAGCTAAAGTGCCTTTCATACGCGCCAGAAGACCAGGGCAACAGCTGCCGAAATAGTTGACTTCCAGGACAAAAGTATTCCCATTCTTGGTACCGCTGATTCTGGCATCAGTGCAGCCGCCATCGGTCGTGAAGATGAATTTCCCTCGTATCTGCCCTGCCTCTTCTGTCAGCTCGACATCGACGTCATTGCTTTCGGTACGCCGCCTCTTCGTCTTTTGACCGTTGCTGGATACGAAATAGTCTGACGAATAGTTCATCGCCCATCTTCCCGTCAGTGAGAACGGAACACCCGGCTCAGGTGTGGGTTCCGGAGGCGGACCTCCGGGCTTAGGACGACGTACTTCGGGTTCGGGTTTCTTTTGCGGCGCATGGTTTTCTGCCTCGGCCTTGCGCTTGCCAATTGCAGCTTCCGGCTCCTGATTGAGCCAATAGGCGATTACCGGACTGATGACAGCGCCCAAGAGCGTCGCAAGAACGATAGGTAGGTGTTCGCGAATCCAGCCTTTGGACTCCTTTGGAAACTCCGACATCTCTACTCCTTGACCAATGGCTAGCGTCGGCGCCGGCCTGCTCACCAGCGTTCGATCTTCAAACCCACTTGAGGAACGCGGAGTAGTGTACTACCAACGTAGGAATCGGCGAAGCTGGCAGGCCCGGCACGCTGTTCCTTCACATCAATCCCCTCGTTGGGTCCTTTGCCGTGGCGTACCTCTCGTGTGCCCTTCCTAGGGCTTCTGAAGCTGATCACTCAGGAATTCAGAGTCTACGTATGGCTCATCCTGGCTCTCTTTATAGGCATCCTCGCCTTACTTGCACTGCCCCTCAGCCGCGAGCCAGAGGTTTGCACCGCGCCGGAAACGACTTCTCGTCTCGAGTCCAGCTAGTCGTGGTGTAAACCAAGGGCG
>JAOBYG010598828.1:0-14782 GCA_025403545.1 Epizoanthus stellaris | reverse complement strand
GTTTCGTGACTGCAAAGGTTTTTTTCTGACATGACTCGAGAGCATGCGCATTACCGTGACATAGCCCCTTTAAACCCCAGTATTTCTTATTTTGTTAAAATATCTCCTAAATTGAAATGCGTTCTCAGTGAAACAAATGCATTACCTGTTGTATCTTACACTATTTTTCACATTTATGAATTACCGGTAATATCGTCTACCGCTGGTGGAAAAACAACATGGGTCACTAGCAAATTTATTTACTATTGGCAATTTCCAATAATCAACTTCATTGTCGTTATGGTAGGAGCATTTTCAGAGAAACCAGCTTTACTGACTGCAGTTAGAGAGTGGAATTGAGGAGATCTGGATTATACAACAGGAACTAAAGTAGGATCACTATAAAATAAGAGCGTTTTAACATACCTTATTTCCATTAATTATAAGGGACGGACCATTTAATATCGTGGGGGAGTGGAAGAATGATTTTGTTGCAATTGTTTTTCGTACAATCTTGCGCTGTAAATTCCTTTTTTCGCTTTTCCCTTTCTTTCTCTCTCTTGTTCTTTATAAGTTTGTGTCGTTCAAATTAGTTTTCTTGTCTTTTAGGGTCGTGCAATTTGTTTTTACATATTCTTCCACCACCCCCACCCACCCAAAAAAACATTTCAAATGCTCGGCCCCTAATACACAAACCGATACTATTACATATAGGAAATACAGCCATCGGAATCATTTTTCCAAACGAAAATGACAAATTGGTCATTACTATACACCACCGTGTCCCGAGAATATACAGTAAGCACAAGAAATTAAGGAAAAATATTTTTCTCAGTTTAGTATTTAGTCTCAATCGACAGAGGATTTGCGTGATAAGAACCTGTAATGCTGTATTTCTACATACCCAATCTGACCTGTTAACACTCTTCCACTCTTACTTGATCTTGCATTTGTGAAGATTACAAGCAATCGTTTAGTCAAGAGTCCGTGACGGAATACAATCTAATATCTGCTAATATATATTAATATCTGCTCCAGAGATTTGGGGGTCAAAAATACGGCATTCAATTTCTGATCCAAATACACAAATTCCCAACACTACCTTTTCGCCTCTCTGGCTCCAATGTGGATCGCGATACAACTTATTTGAATTGCTGTGGTTTTAAGTGATAAGCCGATCGGCAGTTCCTAAGTACCATTTGCCTTCCAATACTAGCACCGCACGTTCTTGCTATTTTCAGAATTACGCTGTCTGCCAATGTTGTGTTAAAAGTCTGTGTTTAAAATATTTCTATCTTTAATCCTTTAAAGGATTTGGATATTTTAAAATTCTAGATTTGGTAGCAAATTTGAGAAACAAACTCATGCAATCAAGATCTAATTCTAATAGGTGAGAAAACCGTCTGCGGTTCTGAGATTGTATCTACGACCGTACTACTGTTGTCAAATGTGGCGCCTTTTCGATGATTTATGATCTGGTAAGTCATATATATTTCGGCATATTTTTCGATTTTTTTAGCGCGGCCCAATGCAAAGTAAAATATGCCCTTCGTCCTTCGACAGTTGTTTTTGTATCACGAACAAATGACGTGTTAATTTCGTATGTTAAAAGAACGATGAGACTTCAAGAAACACATAAACAGGCTAAACACGCGATTGTTAATTTTATTGCGTTCAACCTGTTGTCTATATTTGAAGTATCGTCGATACACTGAACTGAACCATAGTTTACTTTGACTCTCATTCTGTGGTAACAATTTAGTGAAGTCGCTGACTTTGTGGTCTATATTAAGTTGTTTGGGAAACCGATCAAGGGGTTTGCTATCCGTTTTCCATTATCCTAACCGCAGGATTTCGCAGTTTGTCGACGCATTCACAAAATGTCCCGCACCGACGGCCGGCGTTGCAAACACTTCCTCCGACATGTTTACTTGTTTAACGATCTTTTCGTCATTCATTTGCCAATTATCGCCTCGTTAACCAGGCTTAATTAATCTAAAAGGGCTGCCGACTGTTTACGTTTTGCGAAAATTAATGGTTTCCTGATAGGAAACTCGTTGATGTCGTTAATTAAATATGACCGCATAACGAAGAAAAACTAAAACGAAAAGTTGGTTTCCTTTGTTTGTTATAGTTGTTTTTTTGCAGCATAAAATCTCATATCTATATACTGAAGCAGCAAGGAGCATTACGGTTCTATAGATTGTTTTTAACTTACTAATGACTAATGACGAGTAGATACACAGCAAATACTATGTTTCTTGTATTGGTTCCATATTGACACTGTAATGAATAATGTGTTTCAAAATGCATAATTTCTGGATATACGTTTCCAACAAATTTTAATTTGTTAAAACTGTCTTTTCAGTGATATATCAACATTACACGTAAGGCATTCAGATATATATACACTCCTTCATTCTTGCACAATAACCCTGGCAGAGTTGACTTGTCCACACTGAAAACGTATTAAAATGCAATATGCAATACTTAATGGACATGCCAAATACCTGCACGCTCTTACTCTAACAATTTGTTATCATCAGTGATATAGAGAGACATGCCACTACAAACTGTACTTCGCCCAATATCCCTCCTTATCCTTTAGCGGAGTTCAGGACAAAGTATTTATTTTCCCATCAAGGAAATAATTTGTTTCCTCCCCAGGAAAAGCATTGACGATCAAAAACAACTGCAATTACAAACCCTTAATATGGCTTATCGTACTGTTTACAACAAATAAAAAGTTTTTCTTGATCAATGGCAATATTCATTTCTGGATATGTAAAGTGTTAGTAAACACGGCTCTATAGAATTTATTGTACTGTACGCTCACAAAAATTAAAACACTTCAACTAAACAAGACACAAAACCAAAAATTTATAATGCCGCATTGTACAGAAGCAAAGGTTTTGGTCCCAACAAACTGATTTAAGTCAGTTAATAGTACAATAGAAACGTTTTTAATCACATAAACTTTATTATTTTATGACACAACAACGCAGGGAATTTTTCAAAATACTGCGACGATTCAAAATACTAATAAACTGAAGCTCTAGTTAGTGGCACTAGCTAGACCAAAAGATATACGGCAAATAGCACTTCTAGCCGTGGCCTGGTGCATATTTTGTGAATGAAATCTTGCCAAGTGTGTTTGCGTTTGTACTTGAACTTGTTCTAACGTCGCTCGTGAAAACCAGGCTTTATGGTGAACAATTAATCTATTTTAAAAACTCTATCTACAAAGATACGTCTTGCAATTGATTAAAGTCGCGTAAAGGACAAATAAATTTGGCGCGACATGCATACAGCCAGCCTTGTAAATCATTCTGCATTACGAGTCTCGACTGTATTTAAAAGAGCGCCAGGAAGCAAGGGAAATTCACGGCACACTTGGCACGAGTCTAAGTGGGGATCTGAAGAAGTGTGGAGCCATGCACCTCTTAAGATTTCATTTGCGACATTACGGCACCGTTGTTTGTGTACATACCGTATGATACTTGAAAAAGGTCCAAAGGAAGTTCTCATACAGTACATTACTAACTCAGGTCATCTCATACTAACACGTAGCTAGGCTTTGGTTCCAGACTGTTGACAAAACAGGACGCCTTCGTGTAATTTGATTTATAGCCGGTTTTAGTACTGAAACGTGTTCTCGTAATAAATCTCTAGTTCACGAGCTGCTCAAAACCTGATTGATTCCAGACGCTGCAATCACAAAAAAGTGAAATGAGAACAGGAAATAATAGATTCGTTATTATCCGTTTCTACTTTTAAATTTTATAATGGTATTTAAATAACACCGACGCGAGACTTTTAGGCAACAAGAACTGAACACATAAGTAGGCTTATAACGTTTGCAGCCAAGAATTTCTTTCCTGATGCGAGACAAAACTATATCCACTTACTAAAAAGTCAACAATCAATTATCACCTCCTTAACCGAGAGTATTTTGCTAGAGCCTCGATTTCTAAACATTTTTCAGTTCTACCTACACTGCAGACAAACATACAAAAGCATGCTTCTGCTTTATTATAGTATTATAATTAACTACAACTTCATTAAGAAACAAGTGAGGAAAGTCATGTCTTCAGAATGTAGTCTTTATTTCATGACTCTAAAGAATCTTCAGTTTCTGTAACTTTCGGCTTAGAACGCAATCACTCAAATACTGGAACAGATCAACTTCAAGTTGATGTGGTATGTCCTTCTTGCGATTTTTGAACTGACCGTCTCGAGCGTTAGTACTTCGCCAGAACAAAAGACTAGAAGGCCTAAGGTTTGAAATGTCAGTAAAACGTCCACCCTCACGGCAAAAAAACTACATACTATATCATATCAACTTCTAATTGGTCAATCTCAATATCTGAACTATTATTTGCCTATGCTCCCTCTCACAGGGACTAGTCTTGTATAGTATTGAGATAAGAACGCTTTACCAGTACGTCCTGAACATTTTACCTTTTTTGTGGGATAGTCAGCCAATAACTGTTGGCCATCGGTAGAATAGAAATATATAGATAACATCTACAAAATAAAATTATACCGAACATACCACGGTAAACTATATCCTAAATTTGATAAATTATTTCATTTGATAACTTATTTCATTTGATAACGAAGTGTTTTTGTATGTGTGTCTTCACTTTAGTTCTATATTCACATATATGTTTTTTGAAAACAGTTTTCCAAGGTGGAGGTTTTTGCAAATGCATTTTCGCATTGCAAAAACGCGCGTGCAACTGAAATTATGTTAGTGAGAACGACTGACTCCAAAATGCTTGAGTGCTATCAATTATAATTCTGCCACCTGATGTCAGTACCAGTATTATTCATCTGGCCGCCTTCAACCCAGTGACCGGCTGTAGCGTTTTGAAGCGTTCTTGAAGTGCTTTTCGCGTTTAGTGTCGATTCGCGAAAACGACGAGAACGAATTAGTATGGTATGGACGTGAGACTTCTGCTGCATTTTCCGGCAGGACCCAGCAGTGCAGATAGGCAGGGAGGCGCGGCAGATCATGGTAGAGAATGGGCGGAAACATCCGTTGGGCTCGAAATGGCTGCTGTATCTCTCGAGGAGATGTTGGAGGAAGAGCTGCCGAAGTCAGTCGAGAATGAGTATTATAATTGACCACGATTAAGGCCGCAGTCAACTTACACCAGAACTCAGACCCTATACGATGAAGTCTGAGGAGAAATCAGTTGAATGCAGGCACCATTCACTAATCAAAGATGTGGCCAAGTACGCAAAGGAGTTAGACCTCGATCTGAAGTTGAGCGAGCCTGATCCATCATGCCACTCAGTGGATGGCAAAGAAGCAAAGGGAAGAAAGATAGCCGTCTGGGCAAAAAGGGCTCAGCACAAACAACTCCGACAAGAAATGGAATATGAGAAGTGGCAGGGGAAGCTATTTGAGAGCAGGTGGCTTAGCAGGAACTGCTTCAACTGGATGAAGGAATGGAAGACCTGCCCCTCAAACATCAGACTGTCAAGAGAATTTTATGAGAATTTTAGTGACACTGGTTTTAATGAAAGTATTTTTAGAATTTAACATATTAGTAAACGCCATAGGCTACATACGCGCTCGCTTGTCATAATAATAATAAACGCTTTATTTAAACTGTAAAACGAATCAGCGTTGATTAAAGAATCTCAGCTGGTATCAACCCATGTGCAATAACATAATCTAGATCGATTTAAAAAATACAGGAATATATGAATTAGCATAAAATACAATTTAAACTCGAAGTTTTCCAATATTTTCTGGTGAAGTGACGGGTATATTTGGGTTCCTAAGTACCGACCGAGTGCTGGGTGGTTTGTGCAGTAGGGGTGGTGTCTGTGTTCATCAGGTGTTGAGGAGGGTGCTGTATAAGTAGTCAGGGATGGTGAAGTCTGAGTTGTACTCGTCTCTGGGATGGTTAGGATAACCGTATCTTAGCTTCCTTAGCCCCTGATGAAGGTTCGTTTTGCCGAACCGAAATATTGGGTAAAATAAAAAACACATTTCAAGCCGTCCGATCAGCCTTGCATTTCTCAGGTGCTGTTTAACCCTATTCGGCCCGGGGGGGGGGGGGCAAAGTGCCCGAGCCCATTTCAACTTTACATAACTGACTTCCACGCTAGTTTTACGTTTGTAAATGTGTTTTTATGATTGTTACTGTGTTTTTATACATTTTTTCATCGTATAAATTTGTTTCAATGGATCCCAATTAATTTTCATCAATTAAGGGGATTTTGTTACGTCATAATTATTGAAAAATACAAAATGGCAGGCCTATGACGTCATCGGACGTCATATTTGACATTGAAACGCGTTCCTCATTGATATAAGTTAACTTTGTAAAAATCCAAAGAAGTTTGCTGCAGTAATATTTAAAATATTTTGTACTTTCTATCGGCGTATACCCCCACCCCCTCCCCCCTCCATTTCTTAATTATAATTATTAGGGACGTTTTCTAATTGTAAAACATGAAAGTGATATTACTACTAAAAGGTTTGTTTGAAAACTTTTGTAAAAGATTTTCGAAACATATCATTAGCAAAACCTTCAAAACGAATTGCATTTTGTAGGGTTAATGACGTCATTATGACGTCATCTGAGGTCATATTCAGCATGTCAACACGTCATTGTAAAGGGATTTGGAGGACCAACTTACCTCCCAAGTTTAATTTTGTTAGCGTAAATATTGTGGAACTTATAGGCAAAAAGCCCCAAAAAGCCCGGGCCAAAAAGGATTAAGGGTGAAGGACCTGATGCTGTGCTATTTATGGTTTCATTATGTGCTGTCGGGAGGCGGGGACAGGTGGGAGGTATGGCGAGATGTGAGTGACGTGGCTAGGTTGGCTGTAGCGGATTGGGTTGATTGTAATATGGGTGAAGTGTGAATGCAGTGGAGTAGTGTCCACTGTGGTACGGTAGAACAGGTGTGTGTGTGTGTGTGTGTGTTTGTGTGGCGGCCATGTTTGTGTCCAGAACAAAAGAAAGTAACTATGACGTTACATGCAAACCAAGAATAGGCTGGTAATGGTTGTGATGGATCACATTGACAGTGCAGGTCTGTGTTGGGAGGTGGTGGGTGGTTGTATGGTTGTGAGCCGGTGTAGTGGTGGCCGAGTGTGGAGGTGATTTTTATGTTGGTACATATTGTTGTCTGCTTTTCTTCTTTTAGTATTTTGGTATGGTTTTGGCTCCGTTGCTTTCGTGCCTATTTATGGAAGGGACATATAGTCAACCCTCTATTAAGCGACCACCCTCGTCCGCCAGAAATTAGCATTGGGTGTGGTCATTGGTCAAAACTTCATTTTTTCCGCCAAGGATAAAAATATAAAATATATAGGTAAACATTTTGTTTGTTTAAAATTCTTTCAAACGTTTTCGATCTTTAAGATCGAAACGTTTAAACAAAATAATCTTCCACGTGTGTCACTCGCTGTGGGCCACAAAGCTTTAAATTAAAAATTAAAGTAAATCAGTTGTCTTTGAAATGGATAAGGCCAATTCTTGATCACTGTGAAACTGAGCGAAGTTTCGCATTCTCTTTCTGTAAGCCATGGCCTCTGCTCATGAGCTGATGGCTGGCTCTTCCGCTTCCCTATCAGAAACCTCATCGCTTCTTCAGCTTTCTTTTCATCTGTTTCAGCTGGATAAAAAAAGCATACTAAATTCTTACCTGGCCGTTTAATAGAGGCTAAAACAACAAGAAATCGCTCGTTGGGACGGCACGAAGGTGGCTACTGCCGTTTAATAGAGATTTTGTTCACAGTATCTTACTGAGTATATTTCCGGGACTCTGACAACTGGCTGCTAAATAGAGGGTGGCCGCTTAATAGATGTTTGACTGTATAGCGGGTGATAAGGAATCCGTAAAAGATGGGAGGAGACAAAAAATGTAAGTGAAATAATGGGTGACAGAGATGTACAAAAAAGGAGAAGGAGAAAAGCGTAAGGTATATGGGTGATTGGGTGGTTATATATGGCTGTTTTATAGATGATTGTGTTGTATGTGTGACCAGTCATCAGTAGGAGATCCGAAATGTTGAGGATATAATGCTCGGCCGGTAAAAGAATAATGTCGTTTACCTTTGTGGGCTCCTTTGGAGATCCCCAGTGGGCGGAACCTGATCCGGCTTGGTAAGTCAGTTTGACTCTGTTGAATGTGGTGACCAATTTCTTCGTTGTGTGGGATTCATACTGATTCCTGGGCAATTCTTTGTCTGTGCAAGTGAATGTGCGCCAGACGGAAAGAATAGGAAGGCCCATGCAGGGTTTGATAGGCTAGAGAGGAACATGTTGGTGATGTTTGTGTGCTAGTAGATGAGAATGATTCCATTGTTTGAAAGGGGAAGGTGTGGTGTAAATAAATCGTAAAGGGGACAAGGTTTGTGAGTGGAGAGAAAGGGAATATTACTATAATATATAACAAGATGATCAATCTTAGAACTAATCTTAGAGTAGCCCATCCAAACAGAGTTACCATGAGTGTACCTTATTCCTAAGGCAGTTCATGCGTTACCAGACGTGCCACGCTCTATATCCAAGATAGGTTTAGCTTAGCAGAGCGATTTTGGACCCAAATGTGAATTGTACAGATAGACAAACATTAAAACATTAACTGATCATCAGTAGGATTCCTAAAATGTGTGCAATTCTGCAATTGGTTTCGACTCCATTAATCCTAGACCAATTGTAGAACATTTTAGGTGGAGCCACCCACTAAGTGAGCACAGTTGCTGAATGACAACTAAAATAAATTTCTAACGGTCAAGGACTGAAACAAATCACGTTAGATGACGAAATCAAACTATAAATATAAACTAAATCCGCAACGGAAACAAGCAAACAATCAAACAAGCGCATGCAAACAAAAACGTCCACAACAATGCGCGCGCAACATAAACAAGAAAACAAAAAGAGATTAAAAAATATACAAAACAAGAAAAATAATCAAATTGTCCAAAACGCAAGGTGGAGAGGCTTCAGAGCCACTAGGATAAAACCATATCCAGCTCTGGTGCGTCACATAATGCCGCTCTACAGAGCTCTGAACAAAGTTGCCATCGGTCTCGGGTACCGGCACGGATCTTGAAGACTCCAGTGGTATATAACTGAGGCACCAGAGTTTCAATCTTAAACAGATCGAGCTCTTTAGCTCCGACAGAAAACCTACAGAGCTCCAAACAAATTTGCTATCGTTCTACAGATAGCAAGACCTTTGAGCGTCTAGAAACAAACGCACCCTGAATCAATAATTCAATTATATTGGTTAAACTACATTTGATTCGTTCGATACGTTGGTTGCGTCCCCCGACCAGGAGCGGAAGAAATTCCAAAAAAACTGCACGTGCATGCAAGATCAAAACTGGCGAATAATATAATGCAAACAAATCGGCATCCTTTCACTCCCACCCCACAATATCAAATTGTCGATCTCTCAAACTAACAGTCAATAAGAGAAAACATAGCAACAAAACAGTTGAATATACAACAACAAAGTCGACTGCCGGCCAATCACGAGGCGTGTACAGAATTGATACTTCGCTTTGTTTCTAATATATCGCAAAAAAAAACTCAATCATCAACGGTGCTAGCAAGACAAACCGTATTAATGAAAACTTTGATACCTTCGGACGGGTGTTCCGGTGTTGTGTCAACAGTGATCCAGATATCTTCCCCGGCCTTTGGCCGGCGGCTTACAAACCTAATAAAAATTCCACAATTTCGATCAACTACAGAATAAAAACAACCATTACTTTTACAAGTAGCCAAAAATAGCCAGCTAACCTTTCACCTTGGAAATTGAACCTGCTTGGGATGAGGCTGTGAATCCCGCTGTTGTATCAGCAGTCCCTACACCCTCGTCTCCGCACTCTCTCTACGTGTATAAACTCCAGTCTGCCGGGCTAAACGATTCCTAGTGGCCAATGATAAAAATATCAAAACTTCGCCTTATTATTATTATTCAACAAGTTGAAGAGTTTCTTTGCAAGTCAAGACATTATGCGCATGTGCAGGAGAACATGTAATATCCTTGCTATTCACGCACATCTGATTTTCAGAATAAAAAGACAAAAGAGAACTGAAGGCTTGGTTTTCAACAGCCCTAGTCATCTATATAAAAGAGCAGTTATAGATCAAGCGAAAATGTTCACTATAAAATTGCGTTTTGAGTGACGCTTGAGAAAATAAAGCAAAGTTTTGTTTCAATGTCGCTGTCTACACCAATCACTCTCTAGAAAACGCTGGCAAACAAGCTTTGCTGAAATTCAATGTTCAGCTTCGACCTGACAATTGAAAAGGAACGAAAAGCTAAAACGACAATTTCTGCAGTGGAAAGTATTCTTTGCACAGGGTCGAAATAAGTTTGAAAAGAATATTCCTCTGTGCTTATGCAGATTTTGCAGGTTTATATGTTCTAATAATGCAAGTAAAGGTCAACAATGAGAAAAACGGTGCTGGAGGGTTAATCAGCTCACCAGTACTTAAATACCACTTTTTATATTCATCACTTGATGTAGCTATTCTAGAATGTAAAGAGAAGCATTAAAGACGTTGAAAACTGATTAACCCGTACCAAAATAGTTAAAGGGTATTCCAGTACTGCGAGCCACGAGTCATTCACTCATTGTCTCACGACAATGAGAGTATAAATGTTTCATCGTAGTCCAGCAAAGGACTATTAGAATCCCAAGTCTCTGTTGAAATATCTCAAACAGCTTGACATATATTGTTTTGCGTTGTAGATTTGTTTAATTTCAACGGCGAACCTGAAGCACTCCACCCAGTGTAAAGCGGTAAACTGAAACTACCAAAGGCAAAGGTAGCAGTTGCATCATATATAAAGCATCAGACAATCAGAAATGCTGCTATTTTGATGCATAGACTTAAAAGTGCCGGCTTCCCTCGGGGCTTTTTAAGGATTCTAACAAATACAACAATTTAAACCTGCTTTTCCTCGGATTTTGTCAGCAGTGTGTGAAAAAGTTAAAGTTTGCCGCCTTTTAATTCGTCCACTAACGTTCACTATACAGTACACACGACAGTAGACAGAAAAACAACTTTTTAGAGTTGTAAAGGGCCATCCACTTATGTATTTACCGTACTGGATCTCTTCTACCGACACTCAGTCACTTCTTGTTAGCATTTTTCCGGCAACTTATCTGGTCTGTCTTAATCGTACCTTAATGATACCTTTGTGCTAATCAGTCCGGCTGTCTCTTATACACCCATGGGATGATTTATGATTTAGAGTTTCAGGGCTCTTGATCTTAAAGTCACTGATACGTAGTCGGTCTGGCCCAGGAAAACACAAACTGGCTTACAATCCCAACAACACTAAAATACCAAGGAATACGAACATTATTCCAGGAGTCGGTTCTTCAAATTCGCATATCTGAATTTTTATTTGATTTTCAATTTCTTTCACTAATATATATTATATCTAAGTTTTTAATTTGTTAGTCATCGTTTCTTGTCTGTTTGCTGGTCTTTTGTTGCCAACAATAGAACTACTGTCGCAGATTCAAGACTGAAGAGACACCTTCCGACATTTATCAGAAAATAAATATTTGTCTAACTGACAACTCTTCTTTCGTAAAGCAATAAATAGCAATAACTTGAACAAATTTACAACATTCCGTTATTATTTTTAGCCGGAAGCGTGAATATACTGGCAAAGTCAGAATCATTACCCATAACCTTGGATAAACCGCTTGTGCAATTCTCACCACCTATAATAAAGTCAGGTTAGGAGCCTTATCTCATTTTCTCTGACCCCTATGCTCTCCGCTGTGGATGAAATTCTTAGAGGAGTACCGAAGGATGCGATGGTCAGGAAAATGCCCACGAAACGAACACAAATAGGAAATTTACTATTACCGTCGGAATGGTCGTTGACTGAATGGTGTGAAGTTTAATATGTTAGAAAGATAAAGCCATTTCTGGTCGTTATCTAGCTGTGAAAATGTGTCGCTTCATGATAAACGGAATGAAAACTGGTTCAGATTCCCGTTTTTGACTTTGATCGATTAGAGTCGCTCCTATGAAGAATGTGGTCAAGGGAAAACAGAGATTATGTTTCTTCTTCATGACTCTAAGTATAATTTGGTTGTCTACCACCTCCAAATAACCCAGACTCGTAAAACCTTCTGATATCTGCTTCAAAGAGCACCGCCCAAACTTGCTACTGCACGAAAAAAATTCAACTTCAGTTTCCAGTTGGTTTATTGAGCAGTTTAGTCGTTGGGTCCACCTTCTTGTCCCCAAAACAATGACATGCGAATTCCCTACACGGCACGGCAATTAACAGGCAAACATTTATTAAAACAATTGTCATCGGTAAAAGCTTCAGTAATCCTCTACAATTACTGTTATCGATCATCTCATTAAAGAGCTCGCTACAGGAAGAGTCGAGATCTAAAGACTGACGTCTCCGTGCCAGTTCTGTAATATCGCATCATTAGTTACCGTTGATTGGTTGGTGAGGGTAGGTCGGAAGGGCTGCCAGAAATCTTCAAGAGTGATTTATGAAATAATTCAAGTCGACTCTCTGCGGTAGACTTGTGGAGTTCGGGACAAGTTGTGTGCTTAGGAAGCGCTAGCAATATGGACTACAAGATATTTTTTCTGGCTTGTTTTCTTCTCTTCTCTATGTAAGTAAAAATTTATTTGCGTTTTAGTGTCTTCAGGTTGTTACTTCACGTACTGCATGTACCTGTACTCTGTAGCTATCCCGTATTACCACAAGTATCTAGTGTGTATCTAGTATACACCCCTCAAATCTTTCTATCCGTGATCGATAGCCAGCGGAGAATGATAGTGTTATAGAACAACCTACAATGACAAAAAGCTTCTTTTTTCAACTAACTGTATAGTTTACATCTTGTGGGTCAAATTTATGAGAGTATGAATTCAGAAATGACAGTTTTCGTCATCGCGCACGAAATAGAAACTCGAGCGAGCCGCGGTTTACGTAACAACGCACCAAACAAGTCAAGCGGCAGGTTAGGCGTAAACTACCTTACTACCACAACCATATCTGCTATTCTCCTCTTGGCTTTGGCTATTAAAATGCTATTTTATCTTGTGCTTTTGCAACAATGAATTATACACAATTCTGAGTTTGCAAAATGTGTAGGTTGATATGATAACCAGTTTACTTTTGCGTTAATCGTTGTGTTTGCCTCTGAATACAGAATATTTCTTTCCTTGGAATGCGAAGGGTACCGTTGGAATCACATTCGAACTAAAGGTAGGTTCTGGAAAATGTCACACATCACGTTACCAAGCTATCTGTAATCTTTATAGAGCCGATAGTTTGATAAAATGTTGAATAGTAACAACAAACTTGCCATCATCGAAAACGTACGTAAGAGCATTTTACACAGTAATTCGCAGTAACTGTATTTCTAAGACGACACGATATACACCAAATATGGCAAAGTTCTGTTCAAGATCCCGTGATGAGGCAACGTTAGACAAAGCCAGTTGAGTTTCTTTCAAAATTTTGTTAACTGTGTGTTGAAAGTCTCCTTTGATATATAGCCAAGTGTGTTAAAGTAAAAAGTTATAAATCATTGAAGTGAAACTTTAGTTTCTCCTTTCAACAGCTGAAAACTTTATTTTAGAAGTTTAATACCAGACGTTAGCACTTTTTAAATTCTTAACCTCAGTGAAATGGTTATTCGAAGTTGCCTATCCCGTTTATCACGATTTATAAGCAGTAAGTGCATGCAAGTATATAGAATTTGTGTGGTTAACCACCGAATGATGAACCAAAAGGTCAGTTCAGACGTTTAGTGAGTGAGTCTACGAACTGAGGAAAGAAGTGATGATAAAACTGAGGGGTCGTGAGATCAATCGCTGGTATTCGCACTTACGTCCGAATGTCCCAGATTCATACAACAGACTGGTTAGCCCAGGTTTGATAGTCTTTAGCTCTTATAGGGTTTATACACTCGTAATGTAATGTATGTACCTTTACTTCATTCACACGGTCACTGTGTTTCACTAACGTAAAGTCCAGGCACTACCATGATTAGACATTACTTGGAGGAGTTTTCTTTTGAAGTGGAGTTTGAACCGCGTTGTTTTGCAGAAACACTCATCAAAGCTAAAACTGATATACACAATTGTTCAAATGGAAGGGAAATTGCTGGTCGTGTTTTACATACTCTAAACTGGATCAGGAAAAAGTTGTTTGATTTTCACAGCTGTTCTGTCGTTCTACTTATTACATTAACACCTCAGGTGGTAAAAGACGCACTCGTTAGGCGTCGAACAGCGCCCACATCCAGGATGTCTCTCCAAATCGCGCGTGGGCATAGAGTATCAGAGAAAGCATCTTCTACTAGACGTTACGGTTTCAGTTAGGTGTTGAAGTATTTGGACTAAAGGGAACTCCCTTAATGATTGGAATAGTCATGCGTGCAAACACATAAAGCACTTATGCAAAACATCTTGAGGCTGATACCAACATTTATTTGGCAGTCATATCGGCGCGCGGGCACGTGCCGAAATCACCAAATGATTTATCTCCGTAATTGTAGTGCAATGTCCGACAATAACTATTTCTCCTGCTGGGAACACGAAAAATGGACTAATCTTCAACTCATCAGTATGACCAACAATTCTTATAGTTACCCATTTTGTTTCCCGTTATCTAGTCTTCCTATTATAGTCGAGCCGTATTTATGTGTTATCGGGACACGACCGAGTAATAATAATATATAATAATAATAATAGATTTATATAGCGCCTTTCGCATGGCTTCAAAGGCGCTGATACATTTAAGATACAAGGTA
>JAOBYG010597717.1:0-14782 GCA_025403545.1 Epizoanthus stellaris | reverse complement strand
ACCCCATCCCCTAGTTGGGCTTTAGAGAAGACACAACACGATTGTAAAGGTTGAGGAATCATTCCCAGGTATAGCTAAGAAGTATTGAAACCACCACCCCATCCCCTAGTTGGGCTTTAGAGAAGACACAACACGATTGTAAAGGTTGAGGAATCATTCCCAGGTATAGCTAAGAAGTATTGAAACCACCACCCCATCCCCTAGTTGGGCTTTAGAGAAGACACAACACGATTGTAAAGGTTGAGGAATCATTCCCAGGTATAGCTAGGAAGTATTGAAACCACCACCCCACCCCCTAGTTGGGCTTTAGAGAAAACACAACACGATTGTCAAGGTCGAGGAATTATTCCCAGGCATTGCTCAGAACTATTGAATCACCAACCCCACCCCTAGTTTGGCTTAAGAGAAGACACAACACGATAGTCAAGGTCGACGAATCATTCCCAGGTATAGCTCAGAAAGTCAAACTATTCAAACCATCACCCCACCCGGTTAGTTTGGCCTTAGAGAGGACACAACACGATAGTCGAGGTCAAGCTCTGCAGTAATGAATCTACACCCTAACCCCCTAACTATTGATAATACATCTTTTCTCTTCTTCTCAAACTTGGATGTTTAAATCCAACGTTTAATTATTGTTTATTAAATCTTTTAAAAAGAGGGAACAACACAATTGTCGAGCTCGAGGTCGGCAGGCATAGCGCAGTAGTAGCGAATCCACCACTCTCTTCCTAACACCATTACTTCTTCTCTCTTCTTCTTCCATTTGGGTTTAAAGAGGGAACAACAGGATTGTCTAGGCATAGCTTAACAGTACTGAATCCATCACAATCTTCCCAACCTCCTAACTAATCATACTTCTTCTCTTTTTTTTCTCTCCCATTTGGATTTAAAGAGGCAACAACACGATTGACGAGGTCGTGCTCAGCAGGCATAGCTCAGCAGTACTGAATCCGCCATAAAAATGAATGAAGTGCCTGCTGACACACTAGCTGGTTATCAGATACAAGCAAAACAACAGCACCAAAGCATAGAAATATTATCAAACCTTCTTCTTCTTTACGCCTCTCGTTCATAGCCTTCAGGCGGATCTGATCCAAAGTAAGAGTTATGAAGAAGATGTACTTGCGGTTGTTGAAGGCTCGGAGAATAGCAGTAGCGGTAGCAGCCATGTTGGGGCTGAACAAGGTCTCTAAACCATCAAATACAATACCACGCTGACAGTCACTTAACTATATTTGGGGAATAAAATACAATAATATTTGTTAATAAAAGCTTTCTAGAAAAGGTAACGGCGATATTAAAGGGACTGGCATATATATTATATCATAGATCTTCTACAAGCTTGTAGTTACTGCTTGCATATCTGGCTAGTTAATGTGTTTTATACATCTAGTTATTTATTTGTTAGCTAGCTTGCAAACAAAGAACAAAGCTTATTCAATTTGTAACAAAATCAGAAAATACGAAAGTTAGATATAATATACCAAGTTACTGACTGTGCTTTACGAGAATCCTTCGGGTAACTGAATTCCTTACAAACCGTTTCTCTATAAATTTGTATTGTTCAAAATATGTTCATCTGTATCCGTATACACGACTGAGAGCTGCGTCTGTAAATGTGCTGACATTTGTTAATGCATTAGGGACTGTTCAATAAGTACCAGAGGTGAAAGGGGGTGAGTGGTGGCTCAGAACTGACTGACTCACCCCTGGATACAAGCTGAAAATTATATGAATCACTGTTTAATAATGTCGGGGGGGGGGCTTATTTTCATGGAGGCCTATTATTGGAGGGGATCTTCAGTTTTGAAAATGGCCGTACTTTCCGTCCATTATTACATAACTATAAAACAATGGGCTTATTTTCCTTCAGGGGGAAGGAGTTTGTTTTCAGAAGTAGTTTTGCGTTTGAAATATTGGGCCTATTTTTTAGGGGGCTTATTGTCGGGGGGAGGGCTTAATATCGGAATTTACAGTATGTATATACTACAAGTCCGGAATTAATCATTATAAGAGTGGTTTAGCGGGATATTCACCCACAATATATTGAGTCTCGGTTCTATACTATAAAACTACATATCTTACGTTGACACGGCGAAACCCCCAAGGCTACTATTTTCATTGTTTTCTCATTCACCTGCAATGGTACGTCAAAACTGTACTAAAGCGTTTTATTTCCGTTACCGTTGTACAAATCTCATGGCAAAATCTTGTCGAATTATTGTAAAGCCACTCGGAGATATTTACGAAAATGTTAGTTTTTCTGCTGATCAAAATATCACATCTCCCAAAGTACTGGGCCTTGTATCTCTGAAAGGTAGTCACGAAATTTTTTGGGTATTTGATATTTTGTTCTTTGCCACCAAAAGAGCTTGTATGCAAAATATTGAGCTTCTAATACCAACCCATAGGTGTCCTTAATATGGAAGGCCAGCTGACGTTTTTCCGCCCTGTCTCTTACATTCACCCAGCACTTAGTTTAATTCAAAAAGTGCGTTATTTAACCACTGCTTGTGAAGGGTTAAACAAAACTGGTGTTTACCCTGCCCTACCTAAGGTATGGAAACTAAACATCTCACCTGCAATCTCTCTGCCAGCAGTTCTACGAGCAAGTCCTCAGGAAGCACACAGCTGTACAATCCGTACTCACCACCAACACTGGCACTCACGCTCAGCTTACGGCCCGGAGGTACGGCCGGGGGTGGGGTGGCTGGGGGCGACTGTTGAACAGTGGGTAGATTCTTGCCACCTCCCTGTGTGCCATGGGCTCTTGGTCCACCAATGGTTGAAGTTTTTCGGCCATCCTTGGCCAGTAAGGAAGGTGCCCCAGTGACTGAGCCCCCTGTGCTGGCTCCTGCTGGGGCCAGGGACTGCGCCGTGTGCGCCGTGACTGCTTCCACACTCAACCCACTGGCGCCGCCATCACCTACTGTAACAGCTGCAACCTCCGCATCCTTTGCCGCCTTGGCTGCGGTAGAACATAGCTCACGGGCTCGGACAGCTGAGGAACATAAATTCATGCCTTTGTGTTCAGATATTAAAGTAACATTTACCGATTTTGCTAATGACATGTCTAATTGTCTTAACCCCTGCCATGCTAAAGATAATTTTGATAAAACGAAAACGAAAACCCACAACATGACTGTTCACTCTGCAACTCTTGAAGATAAGAAATGTTTAGTGTTATTAACTTGATTTCCTTGCAAATGAAGAGTTGAAATTCCCACCAAGACTAACTTTTCAACCACCTGACGAAAACCCTTGACATGATTTTTCATTGTGCATCTATTGAAGAATAGAACTGTTTGGTCTTTAATACCTGTTTCTTAAAATTGAATTGGGATTTTCGTTACTTGACAAAAACTGCAACAGAAAATACTATTACACTGGTTTTCGATCGGAGGCAGAAAAACTGAAAATTAGCCTGCGGCGGGGAAAGGGTAGGGTATAAAACCCGACACGCAGGCAGTGTGAACAGTGCATAGTACAGGACACATACCCGCCGAAGAAATTCCTGATGAAACAGCTTCAGTGATCACACCATCAACAGTCAGTAGGGCAGCATCATATTTCTTGGCGAGTGCAACTGCAGTTGCTGTCTTACCAGACAAAGGTGCGCCATGCACCACCAGGGATATGCCACGGCGATTACGTGCAGCCTTGCCTTCAGCTGTTAGGTCGATACCAAGGTAGCGTGCAATAGCGGCTGATACAGGCGTTATTTCCAGCTCACCCACACCCAGACTGCTTGTCTCTGCTGTAATAGAGGAGAATTGTCAAAATGAATTATTACAATAGTGAATACAACGTCAGTCAACCCATCATTAGTTTACATGGTATAACTAAACGACACAAGATCTCTTGGAAATCTGCTGTAATTCTTTGAGCATGTGAAGATTGACACTCCAATGCGATTATTAGAAACTGGAGAAAAAATACACCAGCACTAAGCAAGGTTTTAAATATTACAAAATTAAAAATTCATAAAGTTAGAAGTTTAAAAGTCTAAAACGTTTTACTGAACTCTATTTGAATTGGGTTTTTCCGGGGTCCTGGGACTGGAAGCCAGCAGAAAGTGTTCCTTCCCTTTTATGACTCAACAACTATTAATCTAGTACAACAGTAACTATTATTTTAATTATGACATTATGTGCTGTTCAAAATTCGCCATCTGGATTTGTTTCTACCATCTTGGGTTTCACGATGTTTCAACCCTCAAAACGTCCTGGTGGTCCATACAGACGAATCTGTGCTGAAGTAATGTTTATTAACAAACCCCATCAATTCCATACACCTTCGAACGTTGGAACAAAAACCTTTGTCTGAAGCATCAAACCATCGACTACCAGGCTCATGAATTGCCTATAAGGACTCTTGTATCAACAAACTCAGCTCTTGCCCCATGTCACAAGGTTCTTTTAAAACTGGTCGGTTGATAGTATCCACTCACTATCCTTTGTCTTCCAAAGACTTTTATTCCTCTCCGTGTATGGCTCTCAGCCACAATTCAACTCTCAACACAAATTCAACTCTCATCTGAAATTCAACTAACTCAGCTCCGTTTCAGTTTGCCTTATATAGCTATTGTTACATATTCCAGAAAGTTCTTAGTTATGGCTAAATTTAACATCTTACATCATACTCTTAAACAAACCTTACTAGTTCCTTCTAGATGTTTCTAAAGTAACTATATTTAGTAGCAAGTGTAATGCCTATTTGCAGCTTCATTACATTCACATTTCTAGAATGTTCACTTAATTCTGCTGTGTCATTGTGACAAAGTACTCTGGCTAGTTCTAGAGCCTTCAAATAGAGTACACTAGAATGTCTTTATGGTTACTTCTACAGCTGTTCTAGAATGTTCTAGCAGAATAATGACTTGTACTGTTCAAATAGAACAGAATTCGTGACACCCCACATACCGTCCTTTTGCGGTGGATCTTCCTCACTGGCTGGCCTGTGTGTTCCCTCAGCAGACGGCACACTAGGAGGGATCATGGCAAGTGAAGGCACTCCACTCTCCTCCTCGCCCTCCTCATCTGTCCTCTCCGCAGCAAGCCTTGCCTTGGCCTCAGCCTCAGCCTTCTCCTTCTCTTCCTTCTTCTTCTGCTGCTCACTGTAGGCGTCCGTTAGCTCCTGCGGTAGCTTGGAACCTGGCTGGCGTGGAGGCAGCAGGATAGTGTTGTATTCATCATAACCTTTCATTGTCCTTAGTATCTGTAATGAGAACAAAACCCATGTGCATCAACAGTGGCGCTCTGTACAGAAGCATGAAAGTAAGGAAAGGAATCCTCTTCATTGTAATGGACATTATATTGACATAAACAATTTTTGAAATACAATACTTAGTGTAAGTGTTAACTGAAACGTTCTCCTAAAATTGCACATCCATTTTTAATCTTTCTAACAAAATAAGGCTACAATATTGGATTAAATTAGTTAGAACACCATCCGCTCTCCCAAACGTTGTTAGCCCGAATAGAAAACAAGCCAACATTGAGTTGCCGGGGTAGGAGGTTTGCACATCAACAATATTTTCCGAAATAGGCAAGAAACCATAACAAATACGTAGAACCTCGTTATAAGCCCTAGCCTTATATAAGTTGTAAGGAGTTTTGGGTGTGCTTATAATCGGGGGGAGGGGGCTTATAACAGGGTGAGTTTATAACCAGTATCAAAAAATGAATCACTAGTCTTCTAACTTTACACGCTTAACATGACAATAGATCATTAGTTTCAGTCAATTTATTGCAAGCAAAAACAAAGTTAAAAAATTAACACATCAGTGCCACTGGAACTGGAAGTTGAACATAACGATTCAAGAATAAAAAAACATTTAGAGAGCAGGTCAAAACACATGCCTTCTCGAGGGACCCCTTGGGGTAGGGGGTAGGACCTGCCGACCTCTGTGTCGTCCGGGAGCTAAAACTCAATATTTAGAAATTTTGTTTTTGAACTCTGAACCTCAAAGGCAAAATCTAGAAAGAAATATACTGTGTGTTGTGTGTTTCGTTACATTTTCGCTAGGTCCCCCCTAAATGGAAATAGGTGGTCAAAAATGGGGGGTACCATGCACTGACAGCTGTGTCTAGAGAAAAAAGTGGGTCCCTATCTGGGGCATGTGTTTGACCTGTTCCCATATGCGAGAACGTTGGTGAGAGATAAGGGGGATTTACAACCGGGATTTAACAGTATAGCTCTAGTGAAATACCTTTTCTTCCTCCAGGTACTCCTTGTCGAATTCCAGTGAGTATATTTCTACTGGGAAAGGCAGCGGGTTTTTTATTACCACTTCTTTTTCATCTCCAACTGAGTGAGGCAGCACGGGGCCAAACTCTATCAGTGTTTTGTTAAATTCAATCTTTGGCTCACTACCCTGTCCTGTTACACTGATTGCATGGCGATTAGCACTCTGTGCAATACGAAGAACTAACTTCTGGCTATATGTTGTCTGGAAATATAAAGGAAAGCAATCTTAGTCTTATATCTTACCCTCCAAAAGTAAATCAAACTTACAAGGCGTCCTCTGCCTGTTGCTTCAATCTAGGCTTATGTTTGCAGTTTCTCTGCACAGACGATATCAACCAGGTCTATCAATCCGTAATAATTGTATGTGGTTACCATTGTAACTGCATGACATCCAATGATACAGATGAATTAGAACATTTATTATATCTCTATAACCACCTTAACCAACACTTGACTTAATACCAAACAGCTCTAACATGGAAAAGTTAGTTCCTTATCTTATATTATGTTCAGACATCTTCAACTTCATACCAAAGTCTTGGACAATCATCGTACCTCGAGAAGGTAAATTTTGTATAATATTGGATATTTCATTCCATGGAAATAAACCAATCAAAAACAGAAAAGCTGTTCCATAAGTTGTTCGTATTCCATAGGCAAAAATTAATGAAAATGCTTGTGAATTATTAAAATTTATACACAGACCACTATCTGTATTACTACTATCTATGTTACCTCTTCTGTGGGCATGAACTTGATTTGTACGTTGACCCTCTGGCCCGGCAACAGACTGCCTATCGGTGGCATCACCTCAAAATGAAGAGGCTTGGGTTTCTCTGTACGGATCTTCTTCCTCAGGTGCAGAGGAATCATCTTGTTGGTCTGAAAGTAGAAAAGTGAATTTGATTAGGTACATCGTGTACAAGATCCCATTAAGCAAATAATTAAATAAGTAATAAAGTGCGTAAGTAATTAAGTAAGTCAGTAAATAAGAAAGTACAAGAAAGTCAGTAAGTCAGTAATTAAGTAAGTAAGTAAGAAATTAAGTCAGTGAGTAAGTCAGTAAGTCAGTAATTAAGTAAGTAAGCAATTAAGTCAGTGAGTAAGTAAGTAAGTCAGTAAGAAAGTCAGTAAGTAAGCATAAGCAAGGAAGTAAGTAAGAGCAAATAATTAAATAAGTAATAAAGTGCGTAAGTAAGTAATTAAGTAAGTAAATAAGTAACTAAGTAAGAGTAAGAAAGTAAGTAAGCAAGCAAGTCAGAAAGTCATTAATGCAGTAAGTAAGTTAGCAATTAGCAATCAAGTCAGTAAGTAAGCAAGTCAGTAAGTAAGTAAATAAGTAAGTAAGTAAGTACGTAAGTACGTACGTAAGTACGTAAATAAGTAAGTAAGTAAGTAAGTACGTAAGTAAGTAAGCAAGCAAGTAAGTACGTAAGTAAGTAAATAAGTAAGTAAGTAAGTAAGTACGTAAGTAAGTAAGTAAGTACGTAAGTTCGTAAGTACGTAAGTAAGTAAGTAAGTACGTAAATACGTAAGTAAGTAAGTAAGTAAGTAAGTAAGTAGGTAAGTAAGTAAGTAAGTAGGTAAGTAAGTAGGTAAGTAAGTAAGTAAGTACGTAAGTAAGTACGTAAGTAAGTAAGTAAATAAGTAAGTAAGCAAGCAAGTAAGTACGTAAGTAAGTAAGTATGTAAGTAGGTAAGTAAGTAAGTAAGAAAGCAAGTAAGTAAGTACGTAAGTAAGTAAGTAGGTAAGTACGTAAGTACGTAAATAAGTAAATAAGTAAGTAAACAAGCAAGTACGTGAGTAAGTACGTAAGTAAGTACGTAAGTAAGTTACGTAAGTAAATAAGTAAGTAAGTAAGTAAGTGTTGTAAGTAAGTAAGTAAATAAGTACATAATAAGACGTACGTAAGTAAGTAAGTAAGTAATAACGTAAGTAAGAGTACCGGTAAGTGTAAACAAACAAGTATATAAGAACATTATTATCTTAAAGCAAGCAATATTTCCCAGAAGGTAGCAATCAAGTTACAAACCTTCACAAAGAAGCCAGAACGCCAATTAGCACTATTTTAAACAATTCTGTGTTATGAAATTCGTAAACCCAACCATTTCTCTTTGCAGTGATTGCATGCAGGCTAGATTGTTCGTATATATCGATCTATAACATTTTACTTGCAAACAAACACTCGCAAACATTTAAAGCGTCTTTCTCATCGCAACTGCTATTTAAAACTTATGCAAGAACAGCACTAGGGTTATAACATATTTCATGTGAAAAGGGGAGGGCTTATTCATGTCAGATTGTGTTTCTTACTCAACACCCACTGATACATTCCCTGTTACTGGTTCTTTGTTGGGAAGAAGGGGGACCGCTTCTTCGAATGGGTGCTTGTTTCATATTCGAGATGGGGCGCTTAATCAGTAAGCAAATGTAATGGCAAACAATCTTCTCTCACCTTTTTCTTTTTCTCCTCTGGAGGTTCAGATGTCCAGTCACACCTTTCGGGAATGAAAGCAACATGTTACACTATGCAGTCCTGCGGTATAGTAAGTAATGGAACCAGACTGGAAAAATTTCCAATTGATTGATCTGAACCATATGTAATTGCAAGGACGAAAATGAGTTTAAACTGTTGTATGATCATTCTTACACATCTGAATCATACGTATCTTATTATACTGTGATGTGCGTAGATTGAAAATGGGCTCATCCATTCACATTTGAATCATATTTAACAATTAGACGACGAGCTTGAAGTTTCTATGAGTGTATATAGCCAATGACTATCTATCTTAGACACTGAAAGCAAGTGGTCTAATTGTTTTAGCAGATTCTGGTAGAAATTATGGTAGTTTTTCAAACTCTTTCTCAACTTTTGACTGAGCAAATGCAAAGATTATATGAAAACAACATGTAGCCAGCACATGTGTCGTTCAAATTTTCCCGCAAGCGAGAAAACCAACTATGAGTGACAAATGTGCGGTGATGCACTGTCAATTGTTGTCTATCAGCGAATAGTCAACCACAGTAAATTTCTACTAAATATTATTATACTACCTGTATGATGTGTGGTCTAAAATGGAACGGGATTTGATTGAAAATGGGCTTATTCCTCTGTATCTGAATCAGATATATTGATCTTTTACACTGTAAAGTGTGGCCTGGGAAGGATGGGGATTTGATTGGAAATGGGCTTATTCTTCAACATCTGAATCATATACGCTTTTCCACTGTGATGTATGCTCTGGAAAGGAAAGGAAAGGAAGGGGATGCTATTGGAAATGGTTCATTCCTCCACATCTGAATCGTATCTGCTTTACAGTGATGTGTGGTCTGGAAAGGAAGGAGATGCTATTGGAAATGGGCTCCTTTCTCCACACCTAATATCAGATATGTTGTTACACTACGGAGGATTCGATTAGAAATGGCTTTCTTCTTCGACATATGAATTATACGTTTATTTCGTATACTAGCATAAATGTAGACTGCCGAAGGACAAGAACCCGCTCGTAGCTCCACGTCAGAATCATTTCCTTGTTTTATGTGACATAATAATGTGGTATGGGAAGGGAAGGAAAGGAACTGAATTGGAAATCGGCTTATTTGTCCACATCTAAATTATATCTTTGTATATATACTGCGACATAATGTGGTCTTGGAAGGGATGGAAAGGAATTCAGGAACAAGGTGAAATGGCATGCTATGTATAATATAATCGTAACAAATTCTACATACACGTTGTTAGCAGTGGCAAATGTGTATCAGCCTACGTGTATCAGTATGTATTGAGGGATACAGTCCACTAGTTACCTGACTTGTTGTTGGTTATGTAGTTGAATGGTCATCACTTTACACTGCCCGCACTCCACAACTCCAAAGTCCAGTGACTCTGTAGACACTGTCATCCCCGGCATGGCAACGACGGCCTTCATCTGAAGCCCAAAGGTAGGTCCTCCCAGTACATGTATAGGAACATGTGCCATCAAGGGACCCAGCGGTGCATTGGCTGCTCTTGGATCAAAAGTCACCATGAAGTCGAAGCTTTCGTGCTCTGGATCTCCAGGAAGTCCCCTAACTCTGTCTAGGTCAACTGAAAAGCCCGTTCCTGAGAGGTATGACTTGTCTGGGGCAAAGGAAACTGGTAGGATGCCATTGTTGGTGACTCGTACCACGTGTGAGCGTATTGTGCCATACACCACATAGTCAAAATCCAACAAATAACTCACCATCTGTGCCCTACACATGATAGAAAATACAATGTGGTCAGTAGTTGCAAAATCCAGAAAGATACCAGTAAAATACCACAAAATGATACAAGGTAAGGAGTGAAATCATACTCATTTTATTGAATAAAATCTTACTTATTTCTCTGTTTCTTCTGCATGGTCTTTGAGCCTGAACTGTGAACCACTGTAGCAGTTCTTGTTGCTTCCTGCAGTCCCAGGGCATGTTGTTTAACCACAAGTCGCTCAATCTCCATCTGAAGATCACTGTTACTTCGAGTCTGCAGCAAAAGTGAAACACATTGATTTGTAACAAAGACCGTCTCAACAGCCATCCATGTTATATCCTCAACAGATTTCCATACAGTAAAGTTCTGTTCTTCTCTTTATTTTTCATATATTATATGTATATTCTTCACTGATACAAAACCGTGGCATGAAATCGAATGTTAAGAGTAAAACATTTATAAAATGTTAAACAAACGTTTTCAACACAAATGGTCATCAACTCCGGCGAGAAGCTGTAAATTATGCTAACAAAGTCTTGTTATGTCTTTTATTGTCCTCATTTTGAGGTGTCTGAACATAACGGATGAAAAAAGGCCAAACTTGAGCAAATGAAAGTTATTCAACTCTAACTCAAAATGTTGAGATTAAAGATATATTTTATATATTTATATATATATATAATTTTTTAAATTATTATATATCAAACTGATATAATTCTGTCGTGCCATAGGGTGCCATACTGTTACCATCGCAGCCATGTGCCTCCAAAAGCAAACTTTAAATCGACAAAAACGAGCCATTTCTCAAACCTATTCGATAATTCTTGGTCAAATTTCATATAAAAAATATTAGAACCAGAATAATTATCTTATAATTTATCAGACAAATCTGTTTTAAAAATATTAAGGTTAATGGAGTTCAATGGAAACATAAGTTGAGCATTTTATGTGACGCAATTCAAATATGAAATCATTAACATCATTTTCCAGTATTGAGTTGAATATGAACTTATAATTAAGCATTCTACTGATCTGACATCAAATCAGAATAGATCCCTTTCAAAATTGTGAAATTGTGTAGTACCACTGTACTATCTCTGTACATGTGAACACATCCACATGACACATGCGCATTACCATCATCACCATTACCATTACCACCACCATCATCAACATTATCATCATCCTCATTATCGTTATCATCACCATCACCATTGCTATCATCACCATCATCATTATCGTTATTATCATCACCACCACTATCATCATTTTTATCATCACCATCATCCTCCTCATAATCATCATAATCAACATCTTCATTATCATCAGTACCACCACCACCATCATCATCATCTTATTATTCATCATCATCATCATCATCATTATTACTACCATCATCACTGTCATCACCATTATCATCACCATCATCCTCCTCCTCCTCCTCCTCATCATCATCATCAACATCTTCATTATCATCATCACCACCATCACCTTCTTCATCATCATCATTACCATCAACAACATCACAAACAGCAACAATCAGAATCATCATCATTATCGCCATCATGGTTGTTGAATATTTAACACAAACAATAGACTTTGTCATTTAAGTCTAGTGACTATTATTTTAGTATCAATATCAGAGGCTTGCACACACAACGAAAGTCTTTGTTTTGAACACTCACATCAACAAGATCCCTGAATGCTGTGTCCTCTGCTGTGACCTTATCTTTCTCCTTTTCCAAGGTCTCTCTAGCCTCTCTGGCCAGTTCCGAGTGTCGTAGATCGTCCGTATTTAGTGGCAGGTCAAACATAAGGCGAGGGAATACACCCTCGCCACAAATAGTGATCTTATCTGGCTCAAAGTGTGCCACACGAACCTGTTGGGAAAAAACATAATATGACACAATCTTAACTGAGTTTTTACACTTGTGTCATTCACACAGAAATATTAAAGTTAAAGATACGTCTGAAAACACAAGATTAACAACTTCATTACATGTTTTTATGGAACAAATGACAAGATAAATGGTACTTTTGTTCTAGATAGAATAACTTTCCAAAATAAATACTTATAATTTTAGCGTTGTTGGAGAGAATGGATGGATGGATAACTTAGTAATAACCTACCTGAAACATCTTCTCAAATTTCTCTGGTACACCAGGCAAGTAGCGAATCGACAGTGTCTGGTGGCTCAAGGCCTTGATGTGTCCCTGCTCTGGGGTTACGTTGGGTGCGCCTGCAATGGGCTTGTTCCCACAGTCAGCATTCAGAACCACAAAGTCCAGATTAACTTTGCCAGTATTGTGAAGAATTATTTCTGCTGTGGTAACTTGATCATATAGCTTCAAAGATGGAAACAAAATTGAAAATCATACTGTCACATTTTATTTTGAGAGTTTGAAATTTAGAATAAATACGGTTATCCTTTGTAAAATATTTTTTTAAAGCTTATTTTCTTTACTAAGTTTCCCCGAACTTTTCAAAACATAAAAGGTGAACCCTAACCAAGTGGAAACAATCGCTTTAATCTATTGAGTTACCTAACTGGCTACAAGCATGTTGCTTTCAATCTTTTATCCTCATTTCTGACAAACAATGACATGATTATGGCTCTTATCAAGTTGCTTAATAACGAGCCTGATGTCAGTTACTTTATGGCGAAAACCGGTTTCCTGATCTCTACAACATGTTAACTTTATTGAAACCAAACTAAAGATTCACTCAGAAAGATTTTTTTCACAGCTGAGCAGAAAGGTGGTAGCCAGAGAAATGGCCTCCAAGAGCAGGTGTTCTGCTTCAAAACTGTTATTGAAGATTTTAAGCATGAATCAGGCAAGATTCACATGACATTCTTTGACATCGTTGATGATTTTGGCAGTTTGGAACATAAACCGATGGTACAAGAAATGGAACAGTTAGGAATTCCAGCACATTATATTGATATGATAAAGGAAGTCTACAGTGGATCTACATTCAAGGTGCATACTTCAGTTGGTGGGACGAAAGAAATCCATAGAGAACATGGAATTATTCAAGGATGCCCCCGATCCATCTATGGGTTCCTGGTCAGCATAGATAAACGGTTGTGTTGGCTGGATAAGCCAGACCAAACCCTGAGTAGACCAACTGCAGTACAAGAGTATGTTGATCATGTTGGGGATATTGTACCAAATTAATAGCCAAGGAGCTCTGCCAATTGTACAGAAGACAAGAATTTACAAATTATGCAAGAATGAAAGTAAATTATAAATGCACCTAAACGTGTTTATCTGTACTAACGACGATCTGGAAATAACTGAAACAAGACATCATACATACAGACAGACAGACAGACAGTAACAGACACGTGCACATACATGTACATACAAACACACACACACACACATATACACAAACATGCACACGTATCACTGACGTAGTAGCAGAGTACCTGTTCTAATTAATAATCGCAATTCGGGATTAGAATGGCAAGAAACTATGCACGTTAAACGGAAGAAACATCCCTCCAATCGTACCTGTTTTCCATAGTCTACAGAATTCCGGTCAAAGAAATACTGCACAAGTGACGCCTGGCCAGACAACTTGACATCATAATCAGGACCACCATACACAGTGCAGCGAGCCACAGCATCAGCATTGATGTTCGCATGTCCATAAAAGGTAAATTGAATCTTCTGGCTTTCATGGGGATGAAGCGTGCTATACAGCGGCAGAATGTCGAATACCTGTGAAGAATATGTTAGCGTAAAATTATCACGCTGGCCTGAAACAGTAGAGAATTTCTTCTTGCACAAATGCAAAAAATCATCTAGATTTCTCAAAAAAAAACTATACAGTGTAAACAGTAATGTTTCTTATTCGACTTGCAGTTTGTAATTTCCGATTATCACTTAGTTAATACTTTTACATACAAGTTTTAAATCAATTACAACAGCTATAACACAGGAAGTTTGAAACACTAGCTACTTGTTTACAGTCATATTTTGGAGTACACAACTTTTACCTCAAATAAATTTGTTACTTCTTCGCCATTTTTAAACGTTTCGGTAACTAAAGTGATAGCCTGCCCCAGGCCCGAGTCCGTAGTAGTAGGCTACTAAAGCGAGCTAATGCTCCTTTGTTTTGTTTTTCATCTTTTATCTGAATTTCCTTTTCTCTTGTTTCCTTGCAATATTAATGAAACAGTACCATGAAATAAAATACCGTAAAATTCCGAATATAAGCCCCCCCGAATATAAGCCCCCCCGAATATAAGCCCCCCAAATCCCAGACACAAAATTCCTTCCGATTATAAG
>JAOBYG010596606.1:0-14784 GCA_025403545.1 Epizoanthus stellaris | reverse complement strand
TTTCATCGTTTTTTGGATTTCGGATTTATATAAACATCCTTGCGATAGATGGAGTGTATATAATATATAATATATAATATAAAATATCAAACGCAGCGGATCGGCTGATTTACATTTTGGGCAATGTGCACTGCGGATTCAGTTTTAAGCCGAAATAATTGCCGAGCGTAGGATTTGTTGATCAAAATGTAGCGGAATGGCGGATTCACAACCCCTACCCCCCCCCCCCCGATTGCAATTTAATTCATTGACAGCATACCGCCTCGCATTGTACGTTGTGCAAGGACGGCAACACACCTGCTGGGCCCAAACTGACGATAGGTACTCTGACGGGATACGCCACTGACGACTTGTGAGGGGCTATGTATTAAAGGCCTGGACGAACGTTGCAACATTGCATGCAATATTGCGCGCAATTGTTTCAATTAATGTGGCCACCCTCTGCGACATTGCGTGCAACATGTGTGCAATGTATATGACTGATTGTCAAAGAACCCTACGTGAAAATATGATTGACTAAGAAAATCACCGTTTCGTCAGATCATTGCATGTAATGTTGTAATTAGTCGCCAGACGGTGAAATTGTTGTGTGCAATGTTGCAGAATTAGGATTGGATTCTACTTCTGCAATATTGCACACAATGTTGCGCGCAAAAGTTTTAGGGGTGGCCACACCATGCATTTTTTCCACTGCGCGCATTATTGCATCATGTGGCCATGGCCGGGCCTTAAAGGCTCTTGCGCGAGAGCAGCTTGTTACTGATGTTGATAATATTATGAATTCCTGTTACTCGTTACGAGTATAGTAGACGGGCATCAGAAGGAGACAAGCTTTGGCCACGCCTTGAAGATCCAAATATTTTGATAGGATATGGGTATTGGTGATTGGAGTCGACCTGAAGAGGCCCGGCCTTACTAAGGCATTCGCCAAGCGGCGATACATAACTAACATTACACACAGTGTAGACTTGCATGTCAGGTTTCCTCTCCCGCATTGGAAGAACTTGTGGATAATATATATTGTAATTTAACATTCGTGTTTAAATAATGGAGACGATGCGGAAACAATAGTAAGTATGGCTTCACACGGCACTGAAACCAACGTATGGGACTGTCCGATCGATCCTTCTTAAAGGTTTCTTTTTCGCTTTCTCCGTTCTCTAAAACAATTGATTACGACCCATGACGTAAGAGGAATCGTACATTTCGTGCGTCTTTGGCTCGCAATCTTGTGTTTGTGTCAATATCACTTCCCACTGAATAAATAGAAGACTTTGGTAGAACCTAATAACAGATCATATCTATGCCAGAAGATTCCCTTTTAATAAACAGCTCTGTTGTTGCAGCCAGGTGCATCCAAGCAAATCCCAAACCACGTGATTGGCGTCACCAAGTCACACACACACGCACACCGGTCCGTTCCCCAATTATATTAACATGTCCCATCGCAATTCTCTGCACATTCTATACTAACGTTTCCTGCTCCAGAACGTCCCGCTGACTGCTGTTTCGTCTCGCCAGAGACTCCCATTTAAGCCACTGTTCAAGCTGCCAATCGGAAAAATTATAGTTTTGTAAATCTTCTAAACTAACTGGATTTTTTGGTTGAAAAGCAAGTTCCGTTTCAACCTGTGTGAGCATTGTCGCAAGTTCTGACATAGGCGTATGATCCTCGTAGTGTGATTGTCCGGGGTCAGGCGAAGAAGAGCCTGACTCGGCCGATACGAAAGGAGTTGAGCTGGGTGACGAGGGAGGCGTGGAATAGTTCGATAAAGAAATCGAGTGGGTAGTTGACGAGTTACCTGGAGATGGCGGATCATTTTCACCTGTGCTCAGAAATCTTCTCGGCCTATAAGTTGGAGGAGTCCTTCTCCTATGATCCCGAAACGGGTCATGCGCATGCGCAAAACCTATCGCCGCAGGGCTGTCAACAGGCGACGATCTTTGTCGAAGCAGACCTGGAGAATGTTCACGGTACCCAGGCTCCAAATGCGACGGCCTGTTAGAAGGCGAGGATACTACAGCTTTAGACCTGTCCCCAGGAGACGCTGAGCGCGCCATCATCTCGAATTCCTTGTACGACTGTGGAGCGCTGGCGGCTCGCATTAGGTGCCGCTCTCCGTCGTGGTATGGACGCGCCTTTGATGCGTCGTTTGACCCTTCGATGGCGCTATCGACATCAAAGAAAACATCTTCGGATAATTCAACGCTGTAATAAAGAATTGTTACAATCATTATTACTGATTGGCGTTTCTATCTCTCTAAAACTAAATGATGGGATTGATCAATTAAAAGTTGATATGTTATGTTTTTTCGCACCCTCACGGCGAAAATCATAACATATCAACTTTTAGTTGATCAATCCCATCATTTGGCCTACTCGCCGACGTAGAAAACCTAGTTTAAAAAAAAACCAGTCTACCAGATGTCACTGGATCACCTGCCACAATCAAACATGTCATTGGATCACCTTCTGCAACCAAACATGTCATTGGATCACCTGCCACAACCACACATGGCATTGGATCACCTGCAACAACCAAACCTGTTATTGGATCACCTAGCTTATTCAACCAAACATGTCATCGGATCACCTGCCACAACCAAACATGTCATTGGATCACCTGCCACGACCAAACATGTCACTGGATCACCTTCTACAACCAAACATGTCATTGGATCACCTGCCACAACAAAACATGTCATTGGATCACCTGCCACGACCAAACATGTCACTGGATCACCTGCCACAATCAAACATGTCACTGGATCACCTTCTACAACCAAACATGTATTTTTGGATCACCTGCCACAACCAAACATGTCGTCGGATCACCTGCCACAACCAAACATGTCATCGGATCACCTGCCACAATCAAACATGTCACTGGATCACCTTCCATAACAAACATGTCACTGGATCACCTTCCATAACCAAACATGTCACTGGATCACCTGCCACAACCACATGCACACATGGCACTAAATCACCTGCAACAACCAAACCTGTTATTGGATCACCTTATATAACCAAACACGTCATTGGATCACCTGCCACAACCAAACATGTCATCAGATCACCTGCCACAACCAAACATGTCATTGGATCACCTTATACAACCAAACATGTCATCGGATCACCTGCCACAACCAAATATGTCATTGAATCACCTTCTACAACCAAACATGTCATTGGATCACATACTACAACCAGACATGGATGGCATTGGATAACCTTCTACAACCAAACATATTATTGGATCACCCTTAACTCCTAAGGTATGTAACTTACCATGATTGATAGCAGTGTGAGAATCATTGTCGCAAGGGGTGGGACAGAGGGAAGGAAGAGATGTTCTGATTCACCAACCAGTCCTCCAGTCATTGATGCTTGCTTTACAGTAACATGTTCTGGAAGAATTTTTAGCTTTGAACCTAATTAGGTGAATACACGGAAGTAAATCACTATGTTGTGAAATATTAGGGATCCTACACATTTCTTGTCCCTGCACATTAGAGCATTTCACAGTTGTGTGCTCACTATGAACAATTGTATGACAGGTAGCGGCCAAAGAGCTGCGGCCAAAGCTGGTCTTGCACTATTAGAGACGTCAAAGTAGTTATCATAATAGAATTGAAATACTATCAAAAGGAAAAAAGTTTGTATCAATGACAAGTCAATCTTGGCCTCTGTATCAAGTAACAGTCTAGGTGTATTGTAAGCCAGCAGCGGAACCCCTAGTTGGAATCACAGTGATGAAGTTTAACTATATGAGGATTAAAGATTTCCACTAATCCTAATCCTAATACAAGTTACCATTCAGTTGTTTCTTGCATATTTTAAATTACAATTAACGAAATAGAAAGTTACACTTGCACAATCCTATATATGATGTCAAGCGTACACTAAAGTATCAGTAAATCAAACGTTAGTAGCCACAGTTTTATACTCAAGATAGCAATAATTTGGTGCTGTTGATTTTCATTGAAATGTTTATTTAAACAAAAAACCCAGGAAAAATGAAATTCAAGACTGCCATTGATGTCAACAACCTAATTCATGGTTTTTGGACCATGTGTGATCCCAGCCAATACATTTCAAATTTTGCAATATACAACTTTCGATATATTCTTCACTCATTACAGATAAAGGATTCAATTCTAGGCTCGAAAGAATAATAATAATACATTCTACTGTTTTTTATGAATCACAGAACATTATTTTTGCAGCCGCAAATTGAAACTAGTGAAAGGTAGTATATATTGAAAGTAGTATATTACAACTCTCCAAAGCAACTACCAACTCTCAGACACCTACCAATTATCACTGCTGCTTTGTCAACAGTGTTGTATAATGCCCACATATTAGGAGCCCAGTAAGCGTGGCACAGGCCCCTCTTGAATGGAAACAACCGGGAAAGCACTTGGCCAAGCTGACCCTTGAGACAAATAACAAGACATTCTAATTATAGTCGATATTTGCAAACAACCACAACATACTTGTACGTGCATGTGGTGACACTGTACTGGTATGTGACTGTGTTGCTCAGTAGATGGTGAGTTAATGTGTGTTGACTGGGAGTTTCGCTTTACTTCTGTGTTGTGGTTAATTGGAAACTGAAAGAGGTTCTTACAAGAAAAAACCAGATGGAGCTACCGGTAGTACATGTACAAGTTCATAGATGTGTGTAGTGGCATACCAGAAACGTTCTGTGTCTTGGTGTTGTGTGACACAAGTGTTCACTTTTAAGTAATGGTTAGTTGCAGTCTGTAAAGAACTACTTGGAGTTATTATTAGTATAAGACTGTAGATGTTAGGGCAGTGACATACAACAAAGTGAGACTTGATGTTCAGTCATATGTCAATGTGGATGTGATGTGTAATTTTAGAAAATAGATAAAATATAACACACACACTGACTGACTGAGGACTGGACTGAAACAATACTTGAGATGGCACTTGCAGAACTGCTAAAATTTTTTTATGGAATTTTCTATTCTAGAGAATATATGTTCAAACGAAGATGATTTTTGTTTCAGTGAACAACATTTTGATAACATGTGACCTAAACACAAAGGCGCAGAGCACTTTCTGCCTTTGAGACTTGCCAATTTTGTAAAGAACGAAAATGTCATTGTTTCCCTGCAAATACATTGACTAGTTTACTATTTGAAACAAGTATTTTCAAAAAGCAATAAAACAGTGTTGTTTGTGTGTCTGGACAATAATATAAATGTGAATGACGTTGTAGAACACTTGAAAACCAAATAGAACATTTGCCTTCATGTTGTTTTCTCCCAGCACTTTCTCATGCTCTCCTCCTCCCATTCATGTTTCTATTATTAACTAGACACAAACGTAACATTCTTGTACTGCTTTACTGTACAATACATGTGAAGCAGATTTCATAACCGTTGATTTATCAATGCACATGCAACAATAATGACATGCAAATGACCTTTCTACTAATCACAGAACAATGACACTGCTGCTACTGAATGAGTAACAAATCAGTAATACTAGAGACTCACTCTAACGCAAATGACAAAGTGAATGAAATGAAGATGCAAATGTAGTGACAATGACAATGATAATGCAATGGCTGGTAACTGGTCAGGTCTAAAAATAACTTCTAAAAACCTCTTGCCTACTTCACTGGCAAAAAAAAGGAGTTGTGATGACACAATGACAATGATGACGGCAATGCAATGCTGTTCAAAGTAGTGCAAATAAATGTTATCATTCAATTCAAAATTTTCCTCATTTCGATTGGTTGAGCAACCAATACGTCACCTACAAATAACTGCCTGCAAATAATTGTTTGCCCATGCGCATTATTCTAACACAATGTTTTGCTGCAAACAATGTTGTGCTCATGCAGTCTTTTAGGTTTTCTTTTAATACTGAAACTTGAAAACAAAGTCAGTGCATGCTTCCCATGCCGACTAAAGTTGTCATTAAGAAGTTCTCGTTGAACAAAGTCAAAACAGTTGAATGATAAAACATCGGCATCAGCAAATAATTGATTGCTCACCACTGACAAATCACGATATTTTGCTCAACCTTGTCCAATAATTGTTAATTGTTGTTGTTGATGTTGTTTAATACTAATAGTAGTACTTAATTAAATAACAATAAAAATAAAAATAATATAAGAACAATAACAGTAAATAATAACAGCTTTAATACCATATTTATTCTAATAAATGCCCAGTCTCTAATGAATGTTCCCGTTAGAACAAGTATTCTAATAGTAATAAACACCCCCTTCCTGCTTGAAAAATAACAGCAACTAATATCGATATAGTTTTGGCCCTTTTACATGTATTAATCTGCTCCTTGGGATCTCGACAATTTGGAAAAGGGATGCACACAGACGTTTCAGCCGAGAACTAGTTTATTTTTATGGATGAAATACATGTATGTAGGTTGTGTTCCAATTAGAAGTCTTTGCATAGAAATAGAATAAATGCCTTTCTCTAATGAATGCCTCTCTCTCAGTATATATTCAAACCAAGTGTGTCACATTGTGTGTGGTGAAGTGTGTGCAATAATTATATTTACAAAATACTCCATTACCATGACTACAAATGGTCCAAAGGAGACACCGAACACTGTCACCACCACAAACCCAAGTCTGAAGAGTCTTAAAGGAGAAAATTCCCACAGGTTGACTCCAAACACTCTCAGCTGCTTTCCTGCATGGTGAAGCAAATCAACATAAATCACAACTGCATGTATTACATGTCAAAACACTTTAAATCTGATTATTAAAAATATTAATAAAATAATAATGTATAATAATAATAATAATAATAATAATAATAATCTATGTGGTAACACGTAGACATTGATTCTGCACCTAGTGCACAACACATTACTATTTAGTCACTGCTCACAGGTTTCCACGAGGAGAAAGGAAGCTTCAGCCAACTGGGAAAGCGACTGCTAGCAATCATGGATCTTCAGTTTCTCAGTCAAGAACCCAAATTATCTATTTACTTGTCAAAACATGTTTACAGTTAAATATGATTGACTGCTTTGATGAGCTTGGCATGTAAACCACTGTATCATGACAAGCAGTGCCCAGTCAACTGTAAATTATACTGACCCTCAGCAGGATTTTGCTTGCCATACTCCTACTTATATTTTTGTGCTATACACTTGGGTCATATGGAAAACGTTTTATCAAAATTTGCATCTGTATGACTGTCAATACATGAATCACAAACATCAATCCCTTAGTCTTACTGTACAAGCCATTATCCTTGACCCTCTTTCTGTTCTTTACTTTACTTCATCTTTACTAAGATGATCAAATATTAATCATAACAACTGTCTCACCAAAAGAATAACTGTTAATTATCTGATGCAGTTGCATGATATAACAGCAATATTGACCAGGAAATTATATTCAGCTTTACCTGTCTGGTCACCTGCAGTTGGTCTGAAACAGTAGCTTCTGAGAAGATAGACGAAATACGCTGGAGCTATGTACAGGAACAGATGTTTAAAGTTCAACAGAATGGCAAACCAGAAGGAACCCTCCAGGATTTTACCCTGAAAACAGCATGTTGAATTAGTTACATTGGTCTGCTTAAAACTTTCTTTACAACGGCATTTTAATCAATGTATGGTGTCGAGTTAATACACTAAGATGACCTTTTAAACCCTTGTTTTATTGTTCTTAAAGTCATAACTCTGTCATGTCAATTACTGTACAAGTCCATCTCTATGGTAATCACACCTTACCTCTGATATCCTTGTGATGGAAAGCAAAAGCATCCCAAATAAGAACCCATTGTATTGAAAGTGAATGTCTGGGTAATCGTTAATCACACCTTACCTCTGATATCCTTGTGATGGAAAGCAAAAGCACCCCAAATAAGAACCCATTGTACTGAAAGTGAATGTCTGGGTAATCGTTAATCACACCTTACCTCTGATATCCTTGTGATGGAAAGCAAAAGCATCCCAAATAAGAACCCATTGTACTGAAAGTGAATGTCTGGGTAATCGTTAAGATGTCGCTAACAACACATGTGTTCTACTGGACAACCGTATGTCACCAAGATGTCACATGGAGTTAGCATTATTTCATAAAATACAGGCCTTGCTTCAACCTGAACAAACAGAACACATGAAACCTCTCTTTAAACACAAACTCTTGACTTTACTTGCCTGGCCATTTCTAAAAGTTATTTTATTGGAGACTTTCCAGTATTTACACATGAGTCTCATTACCAGGTGGATAGTGAGTAAATCTACAACTCCCTGCTCAGGTTAGCCTGGACTACATGGCTGAGCCGATCTAAGCATTATTTCACAGCAAATCCAATGGTCCATCTAGACCTCCTAACTTCACAGGTTAAAAGCAAAACTAAATAAAACCTCTGATCCTCAGTAAAATTTACTTCATGAAGAACACTGATTTGCATTGCAAGAAAGTAAACAAAATTCCATCAACATATTACCAAAATTAATACAGTGATGCTATAATTCAAGAACACCAGCAAACTATAATTGTCAATCTTATCACAATACATACTGTAAAAGGATATGATCCACAATAATTAATCCAAAGTTAAAAATCAGCAGCACAGAAAGAACCAAGCTGTGCTGAACAAAGTGAGAGCTCCCCTTCTTGTTCCTGGTTATATGGCTGCAGAATCTGGTGAGAACATGTTGCCCTTGGTCAGCATAATTTATATTGTGACTCATTCATTTACTGCCCCATGGCAAAATATCTGATCCCTGGTTACATATATACAATGTACATTACAAATTATTGTTTAATAAATAATATACTCTGTATTTACCTATTTATACAACCTACATCAAAGTTGAGGATTATTCCTGGACTGACTGGGATTAGGCCATGATGGAGAATGGGCCATTGCAGCAGCTGAGTGAAACCTCTTGGATTGACTGGATTAGGCCATGATGGAGAATGGTCCATTCAAGCAGTTGAGTGAGATATCTTGGATTCACTGGGATTAGGCCATGATGGAGAATGGGCCAAGTTGCACTAGCACAGTAAGATCTCTTGGATTGAGCGAGGATAGGCCATGATGGAGAATGGGCCAATCCAGCAGCTGAGTGAGATCTCTTGGATTGACTGGATTTGGCCATGATGGAAAATGAGCAATTTCAGCAGATATAAAGTGAGGTATCTTTGGTTGACTGCGACTAGCTCATGGTGGAGACTGGACAATTCCAGCAGTTGAGGGAGGTCTCTTGGTTTTATTGGGATTAGGCCATGATGGAGAATGGTCCATTCCACTAGTAGAGTGAGATCTCTTGGATTGACTGGGATTTGGCCATAATGGAGAATGGGCCATTGCAGCAGCCGAGTGAGATCTCCTGGATTCACTGGCATTAGGCCATGATGGAACATGGGCCATTGCAGCAGCTGAGTGAGATCTCTTGGATTGAGTGAGGATAACCCATGATGGAGAATGGACCATTCCACTAGCTGAGTGAAAGCTCTTGGATCCACTGGGATTAGGCCATGATGGAGAATGGTCCATTCCACTAGGAGAGTGAGATCTCTTGGATTGACTGGATTAGACCATGATGGAGCATGGTCCATTCCACTAGCAGAGTGAGGTCTCCTGGATTGACTGGGATTAGGCCATGATGGAGAATGGACCATTCCAAAAGCTGAGTGAGATCTCTTCAATTGAGTGACGATAGGCCATGATGTAGGATGGTCCATTCCACTAGCAGAGTGAGATCTCTTGGATTGACTGGGATTAGGCCATTCCACTAGCAGAGTGAGGTCTCTTGGATTGACTGGGATTAGGCCATGATGGAGAATGGACCATTCCAGCAGCTGAGTGAGATCTCTTCGATTGAGTGACGATAGGCCATGATGGAGGATGGTCCATTCCACTAGCAGAGTGAGGTATCTTGGATTGACTGGGATTAGACCATGATGGAGAATGGGCCATTCCAGCAGCTGAGTGAGATCTCTTGGATTGACTGGAATTAGGCCAATATGGAGAATGGGCCATTGCAGCAGCTTAGTGAGATCTGTAGGATTGAGTGACAATAGGCCATGATGGAGAATGGCCCATTCCACTAGCAGAGTGAGATCTCTTGGATTGACTGGGATTAGGCCATGATGGAGAATGGTCCATTCCACTAGCAGAGTGAGATCTCTTGGATTGAGTGAGGATAGACCATGATGGAGAATGGGCCATTCCACTATCCGAGTGAGATCTCTTGGATTGACTGGGATTAGGCCATGATGGAGAATAGGACATTCCACTAGCAGAGTGAGGTCTTTTGGTTGACTGGGATTAGGCCATGATGGAGAATGGACCATTCCAGCAGCTGAGTGAGATCTCTTGGATTGACTGGGATTAGGCCATGATGGAGAATGAGCAATTCCAGCAGATGAGTGAGGTATCTTTGATTGACTGGGATTGGACCATGCTGGAGAATAGGACATTCCAGCAGCTAAATGTTAATTGGTTCACTGTGTTTGACTAGTCAATCAACTGTGATCACCCATGTTTGAATGACAAACTAGAAAAAGATGCAAGGCTGATCGGGTGGCTTGAAATTTGTTTATTGCATTGCCCAATATTTCGGCTCAGGAAAACGAACCTTCATCAGGGGCTGGGAAAGCTGAGTAAGGACGGAAACAAACTGTTACAATGTTTATAATTATTGATTGGTTAATTCAAATGAATAGAATAACTTTGTTAACGGTAAAAAACGGAAGGGGCATGTTCTAAATAAGGAGTAGGGATAAAGTACAAAAAATAGTAATCAAAAGATAATTAGATTTTGTCACGTCTGTTCATGCCGAAAGGCTCAAGGGTATTTGCTTTGGAAATAAAATAGGCTGCTCTAGCTTTGCGGACGCTGTCTTTGTTACAGTTTATAAGTTCCAGGGGAATAATTTCAAGGTGTGTTAGTGAGTGTCCTGTCTGTTTAAAATGGTCCGATACAGTAGTAGGTTGGTCTAAATGATTGTGATTAATAGCTTTTACAATGGCTCGTCTGTGTTCTCCAAATCATTCGTTAATTTGTCTTTTAGTCTCTCCGATGTATTGGCTGTTACATCGTGTATATTGTAGCATGTAGATGACGTTGGATGAGGAACAAGAGATGTGATGTCGTATGTGTCTTGTTTCACCAGAAGAGTAAAAAGTGCAAGACGTGGTCCCATTTCTAATGAAAGGACAAGTGTTGCATCTTCTTTTGTTGCAACAAAAGACTCCCGGGTTTTGGCTGGTGGTTTTCGGTGCTTGGCTCTAACAAGTATGTCACACAGGTTTCTGGTTTGGCAGTAAGATACAAGAGGAGGATATTTAAATACCTCTGTGCATCTTTTAGAAGAGTGAAGAATGTTGATGTTGTCTTGACGAAGGGTATTGTCTGTGGATTTGGTTTGGGTCGCTGGCGTTAGGGCTTGGCTACGCAGGATTAGATTAACTTTGTCAATCTGGTCTTTAATGAAGCGATAATTAGTATCCTCGGTTAATCAAATGTGAACCAAGAGCTTTTGTGCGTGTGTTGAATAGGGCGTCAGTTGAGCAAATGTGGCATAGTCGGAGGGCCATACTGTACAGGAGAGAGCGTTTTGTGTGAGATGGGTGACAAGAAGACTTTAGTAGGTATTGATGTTTGTCAGTTGGCTTGACATAAAGATGTGTTTCTAGTTTTCCACAACTGTTTGTCCAAGTGGTCCTTGCATTAATAGAAGTTGCATGTTTGACTGGTCATTTTATTGTGGTCAAGTGTGTCAATCACAGTTGACTGACTGATCAACTGTAATATGATTGTCAATAATCTCAATCATAATAGCTTATGGTGATTGTGAGTGGTCAACTGTAATTGGTGCCAATTATTTCGGGTCAATGGTCTGTGTCAAATCTGCTCAGGATCAAGGTTGATATACAGTGGTTCAATGCCTGGCAAATCTTATTAACAGCTACTTCAACAGTGTGCACCAATAACATTCTGGTTCAAAACTGCCTTTGTATGCATAAATTTCTGTTTCTCAAAAATATCTTTAATCATTAATATAGTAGTACTTACTCTTTTACAGCATATGCCAGCACAAAATCTGTGCATATCACAGAAATCCTCTGGAACAAGACAGTCGCCATGCTTGCATACTGTAGATTGTTGATCACAACCATTCCAGGGTCAACCATAACAGCCACCTGTGATAACGTGTATTCAAACCAGGCAAACAGAGGAGGGTAATCCAGAGTCCACTGCGATGTGTCCTGTCACAATTGGCAGTGCAAATTTGATAATATTATTGGATGAATGTGTCCTGTCTGACATGTGCTGGTATAATTCTAGGTACCTAGATAACATATGGTTTTCATTTCAATTGGCAAATGTACATAAAACAAACAAGTAGTTAACTGCAAGTGTGCCACAGAGAACAAAATCTGTAACTCCTGGCTGCCATTATCACAATATTCTCTATCCATGAAGCCATAAATTACTAAGGTAGCTGGTCAAAACAAATGCCTTCTGGAGGAACTCATTTGGGGTTAGGGGGTGGGGGCTGCTGTACTCAATCTAGAAGAAATTGCACCATCTGTTTTGTCTTACATTATCAGTTCAATTTCTGCATTAGAAGTATCACTAGGTCCCCACAGTACAAACTAGGTGGACAAGAATGAGAGTTGGGGTGGTACCAAGAGTGGACAGCTGTGTCTGATGGAAAAGTGGGTCCCCATCTGGAGCATGTGTTCTGACCTGCTCCCTGAAGAAGGTATATTGTACATGTAGCTTCTGACTGAGGAGTGGACCATAATAGCAAAATTGACAAAACACATCTTATATGATACAGACACTTATAATATATATTAGGCCGGTTCACACTAGCGAACTCAAGTGCACTTCACAGCGTATGTCAGATCCACTTGAGTGTGAATGTCAAAATACAAGGCTGAGCATGGCACTTTGTTTCTGCGGAGATTGGAGCACTTCCAAGTGTGGTCTGCACTATACTTGAAGCAGACTTACCGGGCCAAGGAAAAAAATAGCACTGTGCACCATAGGCGCACCCGAGTACTGAAGGCGCGAGCCTCTAGGGGGGTCCATGGACATGCCCCCCTGGGAAATTTTGAGAAACTACACTCACTGAAACATCATTTCCTGCATTTTGGGAGGGTTTTTACATATATTTTTGGTCAACCATGAATAGTCGGAATGGCACACACTACAGGACCAAGCATCATGCCACCGTAGCTCTTAGACTCTGAGTCAGCGGAGGCCCCGGCCAGCCCCACATCTCACACAAGTAGTGTGTGTGTGGCCGTAAAAAAATATGTACATGGCCTGAGAATCCGGCCTTGCTTACACAATCAGAATACAAGCTTGTTGAAAGGCGATGAATTTCAATGTCACGTTGCAAATTAGGATGACAGGTCGCTAATTACATTGACAGATCGTTATTTTTAATGAAAGGATTTTTGTAGCAGAGCATTAACTGCAGATACTGATTGATAGGTTGGTTTTCAAGTATCCCAGAAATGACACCTGTTATTGAGTTATTTTCTGAAATTGTTCTCAAGTGCACTTGGCTGTACGTGCACTTCAAGTGCACCTGGATATCTAGTGTGAACCAGCCTATTATCACATCTGTGTCGTACACAAATCCTGGTAATTAATATCAAATAATAAAAATGCATCTGAATTGGATAGTGAAACACCTACATGTAGGAAAAGGATAGTGAAGCAAGTGAGTTCCGAGAGGAAACAGAACCATTTGGAAATTAAGCACTTTTGAATGAAAGATTTCATAGAAGCAAGAATACTATTATTCTGGCATTATTAAAACTTGGGAACCAATTATTTAAATTAAATATTTATTGCAAATATTTTTTTTCAAACATAGTTATATCACCTACTTTAAGCTATTTTAGCCATTTTAAGCCTCTGCCCCTTGCTGTTTGCAGTTTTGCCACATTAAAAGACTTATAACCTGTTTAGCTGCCAGAATTTTCTTCAATACAAAAACACTCAGTCAACATAAATTATTGCAGACTGGCTGTAATCTGTGGACTGGGTATATTAAATACAGACTATCAATGGAGTACATGAATGTATAATATGCTACGTTACTCGTTTTCTGATGCAGCACAGTTTAAAACATTTACTTTTATATTTTTAGGCTTTTATGCCATGACAAGATGCTGATGGACTTAATGTTGTCAATAATTTTAATTATTTAAAAACTTATACATGTAATTAGCAGACCCCATTTGACCAGTTTGTTCATTGGTCAGTGCTTGAATAAATTGCCATAAATAACTGATCAAGCACATCACCAAAACAAAAAAACATCAATGTTGATTTCACAGGTCATAAAAGCAGCCCATTTCGGGATTGTGAAATGCATGCACAGAGAAACCATTCAAACTCAATTCATGTGTAGGATTAGGATATTTTGACACTTGAGCATTTGTTGTTGTCGAGCGAGTAGTTGTAGATACATTTGAACACACCGTGAAAAGAGAGCGGTCAAGGTTTATATTGCAAAGATAATATTTTAAAATAAAGTGAGTCTAGTTTCTGAATAGTTTTTATCAAGAAATCTTGTAATCTATGTTAACTTAGGTCCATTTGTTGGGTCTGGCCAGCACCACCACTCAGTTCTCCCATTCCAGACGGCCAGGGTGATGGGAATTTGGTGACGTTTGGCGGGAAAAATATTCACGCATGTATTGACCTTTCCATTTACAATGGCCAGAACCAGTTCTCTCGGGCCGGCCAGACCCGACAAATGGAAAGTGCCCTTAGAC
>JAOBYG010595495.1:0-14786 GCA_025403545.1 Epizoanthus stellaris | reverse complement strand
GACTGACTGACTGACTGACTGACTGACTGACTGACTGACTGACTGACTGACTGACTGACTGACTGACTGACTGACAGACTGACTGACTGACTGACTGACTGACTGACTGACTGACTGACTGGCAGCCTGACTGACTGACTGACTGACTGATTGATTGACTGACAGACAAACTGACAGACAGACTGACTGACTGACTGACAGACAAACTGACAGACAGACTGACTGACAGACAGATAGACACAAAGCATAATATTTATTTAGTTTCTTCGTCCGTGTAGAACAAAAGAAAACTGGTATTGTATGGATAGAGTATCTTACTCAAACTACGACGTGAGCAACTCGTAGAATCGATATCCTTTCGCTCGGCACATATGGTCCATATGGAACCTACGTCACTCAAATCCCGGATATAGAATTAGTCTCGACGCATTTAAAGTTGTTGTCTTTTCACCGAGAGGAACACTTCTGTTGCTGTTACTAACATAAATTAGCTTAAGGCACAGAGGTTATCGTCTTATTCAAAGCTGAACCTTCAGTGTCTGTTCATTTTAGTTTCACATACAGGCTTTCCTTTCATTATAATTCACTTCCTCTACGAAAATATCAATGACTGTGACAGGATGAAAAATTTAGAAAAAAAAAAACAACCTTTCTCGTTTCTTCAGGATTTCATTTATCACTTTTTAAAACTTGACTAATTACGTGTCCTAAAATGGTGGTCTTGATGTTATGATTTAGAGAAGGCTCGGGGTTGCGGAACAGTTTCAATGCTTCAATATTGAAGTTTGTTTCCGGTTTTCTTCATAGACGTTTATTGCTTCTAAATAACGCTCTTTTTTTCGCCATTAACGATATTGATTCTTAATAATTTTTGGCTAATGGTTTTTAAAATTACTTTCAGTTTCTTAGCAATTTTCAATTTAGTTTTTCATCATTCTCCAAAAAGTAACTATCGATTGAAACCGAAACACATATTGGTTTCGGGTCTAAAGGGTTGTAATGTTTCCGGAGACCCTACAGGTTTGAATTGCGGAAGCGTTTATATATATTGAGATTTTCACCATAAAGATTGTTAGTAAATAAATTATTTTATTTGCCTTGGTCGCGCGGTTTACAACCCCCCAACTAGCCAAGCGCTCCTCAGTCGCTGTGTTCAGCATTAAATTACACTATCAAGACATCATTGTCTTATATTTAGTCAGAACTTTTGCGCAAATGTAATTACTGAAAAAGTTTAATTAATAAACTTGTAGTTTCGTTTTCGAATATTTTGCTCTAATTTCCCGTATTTCGAAACAAAATATTTGAATTGTTTACCGTCAAAATAGCTTTTTCGTTCAAATAATATCTAGTCCAGAAGACATCCTTCGACATTTCTGGATTATTGTTCTTTTAATAATCAAGCTTAAATGATTTGTTGTCCATTTTATTAATTTACAAAAAATCAAGTAATGTCTGTGGGCAGACACGAACTATTCTCTATACACGTATAATTTTAGGTGGAACAAGTCAATACTGATACAGTGTGGGTAGCCAGAAAAGTTGGTAACTTTTGCCGAATTTATGCAACTCATTCTACCGTACCCCGTAACAGGTGTCATAGATACCACACAATAGCGACAGTTTTAGTTTCGTGGGTTTTTGTTTGTGGGGGTTTCTATATTTATCGAGCCCTCTGGGGAGCATGCCCTCTTGAGCTAAAGTAAGATGTTGAGGTCAAGTAGCTAAGTTGAACGCATGACACGTTTCGTCCCAGGTTTTAAGCTGTAACTGTTCAAGCTTGTGTATTTTGGGATCAGTTTATGGATAACACTGTGCTTTCATCTTTCCGTGTGCGCGGCCAACTTTTCAACCGTCGAAGTTCTTGGTTACTGTGGACGCTCTTGTGAAACTGTGAAGGTGTCTTTCTTTAGGTTTGTACTTTCGACGTCCTTGTTGTTATATTAGATTATTCTTTGCTTTGCCTGTGTTTAGTCGACCTCGTGTCTGAAACCAGTTTCCAATACTATAAAATATAAGACAGAATGTTATAGTGCAGACAATATTTCCCTCCACCGTGGTCATCATATTGACTAGAGTTTACCTTGTGTTCGTTGTCAGAAAAACATTAGAGGTACAGAAATATTTATTCATAAGAACGAATCGAGTTATTAGGATACTGTAAGACAAATCTTTGTGAATGGAAAGCGAAGGGGAAACTTTTCAGTTCAGCAGTCATTTCTCGCGTTGGCCAACACGTTTCTGTCAAGGCGGAATTTCTCTGTATGAACATAAGTAATAACCACGGGGCTTACGTCATCAGCCGTTTTTACGTCTTTGCTATCGAAAAATCAACAGAGAAGGAACTTTTCCTTTCCACAACCAATTATTTGTTTTGTTCTTATGTTTTTGAACAACAAATCGTTCATTCTGAGCCACCCACTTAATAACAGAAGATTAGACAAAATATAGACGAAAATAGAACTTAATTTTAGTTTGCTGTGTGTAAGCTTGGATATTGCGGCTCGTGGCCTGTTGAATTTGGTGTCATCCGGTCTTCAGCGTGAAGTTGGCACGGATATAGCCAGCCTTGAGGCCTACGAACAAGTTTGAAATTGAAATTGACTGAACTGAAATTGAAATATGATGGACATTTTTTAGAAATTTCGCTGGGACTGGCCATTGGAGTGTAACCAGTTATAAATTAAGCGTTTGTAGTCTCACGTTATGCTGTAATTGCGTATAAATCATAGACATAGCCGTGAATCAGTAAAACATTAATATTTAATACATAGCTTAGCAGGAAAACTGTTTATGCCGAATACGTCAATGGGGTTATTTGAGGTCGATTTTCAGATTCGATCATCATATACTGGCGTGATGCAGTATGGACAAAATTTATGCTTAAAGGATATTCGCAGACACCAAATGCCATCTTGATTGTAATATAATGTCTTAAAAACAAGCGACGTCATCATGTGTTTGCTCATTAGCTATACCCAGAGGGCAGAATATTAAAATCACATCAACGGAAGCTGATGAGGCGCTGGAGCGAGGCCAATATCCCCGACGGACGTAATTTTCTCATTGCATGATATGCAGGAGTGAACTACAATCAAATTTGCATTGTTAGAACAAAAGATTTTTCACGATTCTTCTGAAGGTCAGAACGGTGTTGCTTAACTTCTTTAGTGCTATGGTATTTGTTTGGGTCGCGTTGTTCCTTGCTGTTTGCGTTTAATCACCCTTGATCACGCACTGGCGTCAACACTGGGCAAAAGTCTGACCCCGCCTTTGGTTTAATCTCTGTAGAACTAGAAGTACTGGATCTACTCAAGGTATTCCGCTTCTATTTATTTGCACAGTGACCTTCTTTTGCTATGAAAAGTTTGTTTTCTAACCATGCATCTATAATAACTACGGTACTATAAGATACGGCCCAGTTCAAACGATGACGCGGGACGGCGAGTCGAATGTCGTGTTTGCCATTTCAGTTTGGCAGTTGTCATTACTGGAATGCCAGAACGTTTTCTGCTGAACCCGTGGACTGTGCATGACACTGAATTTTTCACTTTGTTTTAGAAGCAAATGTAACATTTATTTGATGAGCCATAATCGATCTATATTGACCGGCAACGTGCGAGAAAACTTGCGTGAAAATTACAACAATTATAATTTATATAGTACTAAGTAGTGCTTTGAGTTTATATGACTTCTCTCACGTATACTCACACAGGAGTGAACTTATAAAGTTCATTTGATCAGTACTAGTCTACTACACCGTTTCGCTGAGATTTAGAACCAAAGAGTCTTTGTTGTCGCCTCGTGCAGTGCCTGCAAACCATTTGGAACTATAATACTTTTTCAACTTACGTAAAACTTCTCAATTATACTAAAATTTCAGTAATTTCGTTGTCTAAAAAGCGTTTCAATTCCTTGACTTTGCGTCATGCACCAATTATGATAAATTTGAAAATAGAAGTTATATTTCTTCTTGTAGTTTTTGTCATGTTTATTTTGGTATAAATGTAAATTCCGTGAACTTGTTTTAAAGCCTTTGCGTTTCTAGGTTGTCCAGGAATAACTTGAATATGGTTGAAATTGTATACTTGCTCCATGCTGATGGACGAACGTCATAAAAACACTGAAATCATCCTACTGCAAAAGACCTGGAAAATATCTTAAAAACTAAAGTCTGACGCAGGCAGTATTGTGTTCCTTGTATAATTGATGCGAGATGCCTTGTTACTATCATTCAGTCAAGTGACTATTACGCTATATTTTGCTAAAAATACGAATCCACCATATTATTATTACCATATTGGCATATGTTGTTCCGCAAGTGTGGATTCCACGTGCAGATGTTAAAAGGAAAACGTGCTTCCACTTGACCCGTGAGTGCAAGCTGCAAGCTGATGGTTAAGAACGATTCCATTGACATTTCGAGGGATTTTCAGAAAACGGAAGTTATGGTACTACGATTTAAAAACAACGCGTCATCTGGACGAAACTTATCTTCTCTTTTAAAAACTAAACTTCAACGTTACACATGTCTGTACCTTTGAAGAAAGTTATATACATTTCTTTATTAAGCATAAGAATTTTGTATTTCAAGTTGTCAAAAATTTAGAGGTTCGATTTGATATTACGGAGGAGAGAGATTTTCATTGACAATATTCTACACAACATGGAAACTGCTACTAGTACTACTGTGTATTAGACTGTTACTGGAGCATAAGACCTGTTCCTTCTTAGCCCGTGGCCAAAACGTTACTCGAAATTTCTGGCGACTCTCAGTTTTACACGAAATCGTCATTGAGAGCTTGGTACTAAGTAGGCATGCTGTGAGTTTGGAGAACTGTACTAATTTAGAGACTGATCATTTGATATTGTGGGGTGAAAGAATGATTTGCTTACAATTATTTTTTTCTTTCAGAATTGTGTTGAAAATATCTTTGTTCGTATTTTTATCTCTAATCCTTTCCGTTTTCCTTGCAAATTATTTTTTTCGCTTGTTTTCGATCTTGTAATTTTTCAGTTTTTCGAAATTCTTCAACTCCTACCCCACAATATCAAATGGTCGGTGCCTTGCACTGAATAATGGTCTTTCTTTCACAATCTGTTGATAAAGAAGTTAATATCTTGTATGTATTAACCCGTTGAGTCCTGAAACTGACTGAGATGTTATAACTTAATTCTCAACACGTGGGCTGAAACACATGAAAGCTCTTGATAAGTACTATTAACCCGTCGACCCGATAATCTTACAGCTCTTTTTCAATAAATCCACGTAAGTGTATGATTCACACATCATTTTCACTTTTCAAAGTTCGGGTTAACAGTCAAATACCACACAAAGGTGTTCATGGTTGATAGTGGATGAGAAACAATTAACCTGGGTTTATGACGTATCTAGACAAAACGCTTTAGCCCGTTTAGGTTTTTAACTGACCCATGCAACGGCAAGAAACAGAAATGTTCAGGCGAGACTGACTGAAGGCTGTATATTTAGTTACGTGGCCATCAAAGTAGTAATATTTTTGTTTTCGTTTGCTATGTTCGTGTGATTTCAAACAAAAGCTCTCTCTTTCTCTATACCCTCTATGTCTGTCTGTCTGTCTGTCTTCACTTTTGTTGTCCGACTATCTCGAACTGTTTTTGAACTTGATTTATAGTCGTTTTGAAGCACGGATGTCGAAATATGGCTGTAGTTTTAGAGGAAACCGAGTTCAGTTTGAATGGCATTTAACTGTTTTAACAAGTTTCGTTAATTAACTAATAATAATTTTCTTATTTCTCTATGTTGCAGTTATTCATTTTATGTTTCTTCTGATATACCGGTATTTGAAATCAAATTTAGCAATGCCTGTACATGTGTACATTTATGCCTTTAAACTCAACTCTCTCTCACTTTCTATTTTGTCTCTTGTTTGTCTATCCATCCACTCATTCACCCATCCATCCGTACGTTCGTCCGTCTGTCCTTCTAATCAATCAATCAATCAATCTATCCATGCATCCATCCATTCGTCCACCCATCCATCCATTCGTCCACCCACCCATCCATCCACCGACCCTTCCATGCCATCCACCCACCCATCTATCCATTTATACATTCGTCCATTCGTCCATCCATCCATGCCATCCACCCATCCATCCATCCGTCCGTCTGTCTGTCTGTCTACCCACCTGCTTATATTTCCGTTTGTGCCTGTCCGTGTTTCTCTCTCTCTCTCTCTTTCTGTCTGTCTGTCTGTCTCTGTCTCTGTCTGTCTGTCTGTCTGTCTCTGTCTCTCTGTCTGTCTCTCTCTCTCTCTCTCTCTCTCACACACACACACACACATTAACTGAAATGTCTGATATTTATGTCCCTGTTTGCTTGTGATTTCCAGGTAAGAGCTGAAGGTTGTGTAAGCTCAGGATACTCGACAGAAGACGAAGCAATTGTTCCAAAACAGACCAAAGATCCGGTTTTACCGGATATGTCCGGGTTTTATTACGCCACACAGCAACACCACCGTGACGGACCAAGACCTCGAGGAAGGCCGCCATTCAGCCATAGACGTGGTCGGGGCGTTGGACGTCCCCCAGGCCGCCCCTCTACCGTACGTGACCGTGAGCTTCACGTGGAGCGTGAGTACGAGCTAGATAGGAAAAGCCTTTCACAGCATTACCGTCACGGGGAAATGCCACGTCAGGGCCGTTATGGGTCACCAAATCGTGTGCCCAAACGCACCGAGGAACTTGAGGCAGAAAAGGTGCCTACTGTACCAAGGGATGTCCCTTCTAAAGCGCTTTTAAGTACTGATGAAACAACAGCTGCTGCAAAGCTTGCTAAAATGCAGCGACGTGATGCACCCAGGGAAAAACAACGATTAACACAGGATTTAGCCCGACAGAAAAGGCTGTTAAGCGAGGATATTGCACGGGCTCAACTACTGCACAGGGAACAGCTGAGCAAGAAATTCGAAGGCACTGAGAGGAAGGAACAAACAGGCGAACGAGAGGATTTGAGTGATCTTTCCAAGGAGGAACTACAGTTGTTTTCGCACCTTCACGAAGACACTCGCAAGGAACAAGTGCCTACAATGTATGAGAAAGTGTATGGAAGGTTTTCTCCTGACATGTCGACTGAAATGCCTAAGGACCGGGCACATTTTGGAGAAATGCTTGCAGATATGCAAAGGAAGGATAGAAACTTGAATTACAGTCAAGAAAGGAAATCTTTGTTTGAAAGATTCAATATGGCGAAGGTGGGAATGCAGGAAATGAAAAATATTGAATTTGTGAATGAAAGTAAAGTTGAAATGAGAGGAATGTCGGTCTATTCGCAAGACAATGAAAGCACACTTACGGATATTAGTGTTGGTCAAAAGTTGGAACCTTTAAAATTTGAAAACGTTACGGACGACGAGTTGATTCCGAGTGATAACGGGAACTTGATAATTAGCGAGGAACAAATGAGTTGCTCAACGTATGGCATGGTAAATGGTGACCTTTCTCTCAAGACGAGTCATGGAGATATGCGGAGTTACCATGATAATCACTGTGGAAGTCCCCACGAACAGGCAAATAACACTGGATGTAACTCTGAGCCAGCTAATGCTGAAGTAGATATTCGCCACGATAATATATTTGAAAAGATGGACAATATGAGTTGTGAATGTGCCGGCAGTGACGATGCCGCGAGGGACGAGGGGGAGGGGGGAGGGGAGACGCATGATAATGATCACGATACGAGCCTTCCAGTGGATAATAATCCAGATCACAGCAACATCAAAAGCGCTTCCAAAATCGACCAGTTGATGGAAGAACCCGACATGCAATGCGAACATTCCAGCAAACATGAGGATGAACCTAATGATGGCAACTCGGGTGAGTTAAAGGAGAATGGGGACGAGTCCGATATACCACGTGACTCCAACAATCCTGGAGATAACATTGCGGGCTTACAACAGGAGAACAGTGCCGACAGCAGCAGCAAATCTAAGTCAGTTACGGAAAGTGAAATTAATCACTCTGAAACTCTGATGGAAAACCTAGTTGAACCACAGGGGCCAACGGAGTGCCCACATAGCGAGGAAAAATCCACAGAAAGTCACTGCGCAGAAAAAGATTCAGATCTTTCTAACAACGAAGGAATGTCGGACGCGGAAGAGCTTAGCGACTCTGATGTTTATACCGCGCCCCAACGTGGCAAAGTCAAGAAAAGGAGAAAGAGAAAACATAAAGGCGCCAAGGCTCGACTTAGTTCCCCGGTGAAAGCGTCGGCTCCCAGTTCGGCCTCGAAGGGAAGATCAAAAGGCGGTCGTAATGGCGGTAGGGGGAAGAAAACAAGTCGAAAACCAAAACTAATCCCAGAATCTGATAGTGATGATACCTTTGGATATGTACCGAAACCCGAAGGAAGTGAGGAAAATCTTCCTCAAAAAGAGGAAAGCATAGGCTTTCAAGGACATATGGTCAAGGAGGATTCGTCATCGGACCCGCCTCCGGTTTTGTTTGACGATAGCGTGGACATTAACAAGACCTCGGCTGCTTCTTCACCAAAGTCGTGTGGCGTAAAGCTGATCTCAGATGGTCAAGTTTCCATCGATGATAAAAGTCCTGTTAAGGATGACGATGAAAGAAGCGAACAAACGGATGAATTTGATAAGAACAGCAAAGTAACTGATCAAGGATTCTCGCCGGCGAATAGCGAGCACCGTAACTCGACGGAAAACGTTGATGATAGTGGACAAGACATTTTCAGTTTGACCCACGCCGAGAGACAGTTGTTCGAGGAACAAGAAAGGAAAGAGAAAGTGAGGAAAGACAAGCGAATTGCAGCGCGACAAAAAAGGCGAAGCGAGGAACAAAAAGAGAAGGAACGCTCAACGCCGCCACATTTAGTGAGCCAGAACCGCTTTGCTAAGGACCTGCCACGCCATAACTGGCTGGTAGAGCAGCTTCTCCAACAGAACAGGCTGTGCGAGAACACGTTGAAGGAAGAGTCGGCTGCAAGCAATGATGGACAAGATGGGGGGGACAGTGCAGAAAACACTCAAGCTGAGGTGGACCATAGCGGGGAGAAATCCGATGCAGATGAACCAGCGCAGGGTACAGACGAGTACAGAAAAACAGGACAAGAAAAACAATCGGAGGTCGCTGATTCAACCGATGAAGACCCAAGCTCCCCCAAGGACGAATTCCAAAACGAGCTGCATCGTAGTTTCCTGAGGCGTAGGTACCCAACTAACGTCCCTCGGGGACCGCCGAAACTGAAGCCATCTACTTCTGACTGTGGCAAAACCCCTGACTCAGGTCCACCTCCACTGAATTCTCTAAAGCATAAGCTGGTTTCTCCAAAGGAATCTTCCACTATGGAACGGATGCCGAAACTAAGAAAAATTAGCGATGGAGGCGAGAAAAGTGATTCGTCAGCAGATACTGTTAAAATTGAGTCGCACCTTGATGCAGAACCTAAGAAACAGCAGAACAAAGAGTCAGAGATGAAAGAAGAGCCGAGCTTGAGTGAGAAAGAATCTTCACAAAACGATATTACTCCCATTGAGATTCTTAACTCGGATGATGAGGAAGAAAGGAAAAATGATAGCAGTGATTCGACAAAATATCCATCCGAGAAAATGTCTCGCGATACCACAAAAGCAGAGAGTAAAGAATCGGATTCTAAAGAAACTATTTCATCTCCAACTACCAGAGAATCCTTCAGTTTTTCGCCACCGAAAAAAGCATTTCCACAAAAAATGGTCAACTCTGTGACTCCCACAGTCCATAGCAACAAGCCCAAGGACATGCAGAACCCGAAGGACAAGCTCAGTTCGTCCATGCACATGTCGCCCCACCACAGGGCGGCCATACTTATTCCCCTTATGCCTATGCACGAGGGTGGAATGCCTATGCCTCCCACAATGGGCCCTCCCTCTCCACACATGAAAGGATATCCGCCAAGGACTTTTGCACCGCATCTTATAAGTCATAGTTCCACAGGTTTGCCAGCGCCAGGATTGTTTCCGAATCCTGTGTCACCCAGTGGCCGTTATTCAGCCAACGCATGTATGCACCACATGCACGGAGGGCTTAAGACCGGCATGCCCTGCAAGCGTGACGTCAACTGCCCGTTCCATGGAAGCACTCCGCGGGGAATGCACTCGGGAATCCTGGGTATTCCATCCCATCATGCACCTATTCCCGCCTTCAGCCAACATTCACACATCTCCGATCACATGCCATCGATGTTCCCGTGTGAACACAGAGAAGGAGACAAGGCCCCATGCACGCATCCTGATTGCAAATCTTGCCACAGCGGCAAAGAGTCCCCGAATCCCAAACACAGGGACCCAGAGTTAGGTGGCGCAGCCAAGATCTCTCCTCAAATTCCTAAAGTTGTTAAGCCAATTGCACACGTGCCAGGAAAACGGCCTCCGCTAATGCTGTCGCACCTTCAACAGCTTCACCCGTCCCGCCACCCACCTCCGATAGACAGTTACCATGGCGACAAGGACAGACGGCCGCCGCCAGGCCTGGACTCTATGTTGCCAAGGCAACAACAAAAATCCCCGGACAAGTCAATTAGGGAACAATCTGTTGTCGGGTTTCCTCACATGCAGGACAAACGATCATATAACCATCCGCTGACCCTATCAGAACTCAACCGTCGGCGTGAAGAGGAAGAAATTATGAAGACAAGGTTGAGTGAGAGAGGGCCCGAGCCCCGCCACAGACCTGTTGAATTCCTTATCCCAGGACTTTCTTCTCCTCCGCGGTCAACCCCAAAATCATCTAGTCACTTTTCCTTGAAAGATTCAGCAACGTTAACAACAAGTCGCAGCCCGCCACAGAAAGAAGCTGATCTGTTAAGACGGTTTGGAATCGAACGGGAACGCGAGCGTGCTTTGCTGTTACCAGAGCACCTGAAATCGGGACCGCCCAGACTCCGCTCTGTAGAAGATCCGAGGGAGTTAGCTGACTTGAGAACTATTGCTGAGAGGCAACGAAGAGAGGAAATAGCTATGAGAGAAGCTATGCTTGTCAAAGAGAACCCGGCGTTACTGCGACAGATAGGAGGCAAAGAAGCCGCGAGTCCACAGGCGAAACTGTTCGGCGAAAAATCCAAAAGCCCGCGTCTTATATCAGAGCATATGAGGGAAGGAACTAGCACTCGTGAACTTGAGCACCCACACACGCGACTACATACCGCACACGGAAATTCCAGTGTCCTGTCATTGGGCAACCCCGTGCTCGGAAACGTCCGTATGCCGAATGCCGAGGAAGCTCGTAAAACCGTCGGAAGAGACGAGCAACACGGATTAAAGGATTCCCGAAACTCAGAAAGAAATCCAGGTCCTAGAAATTACAGACCAGGCGACAAGAATGTGGCACTTCATGAACTCGAGCGACGGCAGCGGGTCGATTTGCTCAATTCAAAAGAACAAGAAAAGAGGGAACTTGTGGAGAAAGAACGTCAGCATCGACCTCCTTCAGCGGAGCGAGAGCGACCGGGAGAACGCCTAAGCGCCCTGGAAAGAGAAAAGTCTCCGTTCAGGCTTCCGAACATGTCCCCACCTTCTCTGCGGAAGGAGGCGTTCCCTGACAGATTGATGAGTATGGATCCTCGTGGAAGACCCCAACATCTTGTTGACCCGCGGGTACTGTCGTTACACGAGTTGGAGATGCATCGGAGACGAGAGGAGATGAGAGCTTCGGAGCCTTCTCACCGGGAGTTGCTTAGCCGAATGGCAATGTCCTCACGGGGTGCGGGCCCCCACCTTCTTGCCCCTTTCCTGGACAGACAGGAAGGCCTGTTTGAAGGGCCTGAACACCCCAGACTGCCGCTTGGCTTGCGTCGAGGATCGCCACCCTGTCCTCTGCCTCGGGACTTCCCCCCAACGTCTTCCTGCCGACAGGCAGTTGAGCGATTGGCTGCGGCCGCCGCGCAGGCGAAACCCGGATATTTACTTGGTGATAAGGGCAAGGATGTTCCCCCACATCTACGAGAGGTGAGCACTTGAGAATTGGTCTTTATTTTTGTTAATTCACTCCATCTATACAGTGCGCAAGCCGCAGTTAAACGAGTACGCAAGACCATCTAGCCGTAGATTGCATGCGCAGAAGTATAGGGATGACCCCCCTTTATCTAACTGTAGGCTGTTTCACGGATATAACATACGATTTTACTGACTTTAGAAATTAGTTATTTGGGTTGTGTAACCAAATCAATATACTGAAATTTAACCAGTTTTTTTCAGAACATACAAGTACAATCCGTTAACCCGGATTTATGTTTAAATTCCTCTCATTAATCGTTATTTTAGCAAGTGTCTTGTTTCTGTTTGTTAAACCTGGGAAAGATTTATTGATTATGCCGCGAAACAGCTGCTTTAAGGGGGCTCTTAAGTAAAATAAATGATTGGTTGCTAAGGAAAATTAAAACTCAGTTTCTTCATTATCCTTTAGTCTAGGGGGTTTTCATTTACAAATAATATTGTTTGGTGCACAGAAAAGAGATTGGTGTGGTTGATGACGTCATCGATTTCCATATATGGAAAATACATTTTGCAGCTTCAAAGCTTAATAACGCGTTCGGCTTGAACAACAGAGGGTAGCAAATATTACTGTTGTTCAGTAAAAAGAGGGGTTAAAAAAGTATGAATTCTTTTTTTAAGAAAAACTGCTGTGGAAGGAAATATAGAATGACGTCATCTTTCATTTACTGCGATAATAAATAGTTTGTGGGACCAATTTTAGGAAAATCGCTTCATACTTTTTTGCGAGTTATGCACAGAAATGTGTTCAAAAAGAAAAGTTGGCGAAAATACCTAAGTCGCACGAGTTATTTTCAGTTTTGCACATTTAGTGACGTCATGATATATATGGAAAGTGATGACGTCATCAACCGCATCAACTTTTTCTCTGTGCTCCAAAAAAGATTTTCTGTTAATTAAATCCTCTTTGCACAAAAGATATAGTGCACAATGGAGCTTTAATTTTCCGTAGCAACCAGTAACTTATTTTACTTGATAGCCCAGTTAATAGACCACGTTTTTCGTCATCGAATGGTCAAAATGTTGTGGATTCACGAGGCGCCAGCCGAGTGAGTCCGCAACACATTTTGACCATGAGATGGCGGGAAAAAGAGAACATACCACGGAAACCTATCGTACATTTGTTTTTTACAACAACAAACTGAAATAGTCAAACGTACCGGCTGTTTAACGAGCGATATTAAAGTTTAGATTGGAAAACCATTTAACTGTGCGCGTGCACTGGTGAACTTGACCTGCAGTGGTGGCGTGTGCAGTGGTGCGCGTAAATCGTGGTATGTACTCTTATAGACGATAGGTTTCAACCATTCAGAAAGCGAGAACTGTATCACGACATGTTGTAAAAATCTTATTGGTTAACTAAACAATAGAATACTGAATTGCCAACGGCGGGACAGCTAAATGGCGGGAATCTTACCGCGCGCGCTCCCTCGCTCGATTTCAGGTATTAATGGCGCTAAAATTGACCTGCGCGCTCTCGATCTCGCTTCACTTGAGTATAGGTGGTTTGCACTGATGTCACAGGGCCCTCACAGGAATATATTTTTTAACCAGGGTCACTAAAAAGTTTCTGAGCTTTTAGAGGCTGCAAAGTACACAACGTGGTGAAATTTTTACAGCAAGAATGTACTTCTTAGCTGAGATATGGCATGATAAACATGAGCCGGGTTTAGGAAAATACGTATGCGGCGGCCATCTTTATAACTTCTCGTCAAATTGCCGAAATGCGAACGAAGAAAGGGGAAGAGTACGAGCCCGACAGTCTAAGGCCGATGGTCAACTGCTTAGATCGATATTTATCGTCCAAAGACTACAAATATTCCATTGTCCGAGATAAGACCTTTAATTCTTCCAAACAAGTTCTGGAAGGAAAACAAGAATTATTTGAGAGCAGGGAAAAAGGCCAAACAAAGCAAACAGTTTGACAAAAGTCAAGAGGAAGAAGAGTTGCTCAGTGTGGAGAGAAATAATATGTGGGAACTCTGCTCCAGAAAGCCTCAGTTATAAACACGATATGGTGACTTCTATTAACTCAATACTTTGTCCTTCGTGGCAGACAAAAACATCACACAACCCGCCCGAATTAGTTGTTCTCAGCCACAGAAATCTTTGCGTCTATGTGATTAACAGGTATCCGCACAGTTTCGAGTCTAAGGGCCCGTTTACATGAGTGTTTTCGTGCCGGGATGACTTTCGTCCCGGGACGAGTTCATCCTGGGATGATTTCATCCCTGTCCTATTAAAGCAACGGGATGAAATTTCATCCCGGGACGAAATGCGACGGACAAATTCCATGTAAACAGTCTTCCCGGGATGAAAGTTCCATGTAAACACTTTTTAGTTTTCCATTCCGGGACGAGGCGACACAAAACCCAAACAATGAAGGCACAGGTGGGATGAATTTCATCTCGGGCGGAATGAAGTTCGTCTCCAGACCCGTCAACCCGGGACGAAAACTCTCATGTAAACGGGCTCTAATTTGGACCTGAATAAATACGCACGTGTGAAATTTTCAAAGAACGCAAACTGCACTCGACTTTCACGCTCGTGCAGTTTTGATATTGTTTGAAAATTTCATTCGAAACTATGCGATTGCACATATACATGTACATATACATACAAATCGTAAAGATAGAAAAATATGAAAAGTGACAGTAACTCGAGTTTCACGCACTAAGCGATCTTGAGACTGTGACCGTTGGAGACGGCAGAGATATAATTTAAGGAGGGCGGTTGGAGCGATCTAGCTTCTGATTGGCTGCG
>JAOBYG010594384.1:0-14793 GCA_025403545.1 Epizoanthus stellaris | reverse complement strand
AAGGTTGCCATGGAAACGATAATTAAAGTAAAAGTGCAATTGTTGGTACGTTAAAGAGTCATTTTAACATCACTTAGGGACGGACCATTTGATTTTGTTGGGGGGGGAGTGGAAGAATTTAAAAAAAAAAATGGCGGGCAGGCTAGAGCCGAAAAGCCCAAAAAAATAAATTTGCACGACATAAAATTATAAAGACAAAGAGAGAGATAAAGAGAGGGAAAAGCAAAAACAAATTTGCAGGCCCATTCCAGGGCAAAAAAAAAATTGGCTCGCAAATCATTCTTCCACCCCCACCCCACGATATCAAATGGTCCGTCCCTAACATATTTAAATGCACTGAACTTGTTCAGATATTTATTGCTTCAGGAAGACCATGGTCACCTGTTAAGGGTTTGTACCCTACATTAGAGCATATGAGCGAGAATGGCAGTTTTCCGCCAGATGTAAATATTTTCTTACCTACAAGGCGTTTCACTAATGAACGATATAATATAGAATAAATAATGAACATTAATTTTAACTCACCCTGTGGCCTGTCTTTGACTCGATTTGGGTTCGATTTATATCAATTTGAGGGCATCGCGCGATGCGAGTCAAAACTCCAGAACTTCTTCTTATATTAAATGACTTACTTTAGTTAAGGTATGATATATAGAAACTTAGTCTGACTCGAAGTCAGTGGACATTCTGCCAAATTTGCCACATTTTCCCGCAACGTTCTTTATCTCCTCCCCTCCATGCAGAAACCCTTTTTTTATTCGAACATATATATTTTTTTAGAATTTCAGGCTCAAATGTTCTTAAAATATTCTTAATTTTTTTAATTTTGGAGATGTTTAAATTATTGTTTTCTTGGTGCCAATAACAAAACACGTGACTAGTTTGACGGGAAAAGTTACCAGCGGGAAGCTGTACGGCCACATACATGTATCGCTTTTGGTACCAGCGAACACAGTATACAGTCAGGATGTCGCGCAAGCCAACTCTTGGCTATTTTGGCTACAAGAAAAACTTCACACAGACAAGTTTATATATGTAGTAAACAGTTAATTTACAGTTAGTAGCAATTCTTTCCATTTGCTATAGAAAATCAAAGTACTTATCCTCAATGTTGAAACTTGTAATACTAATAGAACAACCACTATCCAAGTCCTGCTATTTTTGTAAATAACTATAATTTATCACCTCAGCCTGAGGTTGCTCTTATGAAAAGGTTCTTATCCCAGTTATAAAAAAAAAAGAGTCTATACTAATATTTCTTCAACTGAGTCTATGTAGTGGACCTCCCATGATACCAAATTTACTAATAGCCCGGACACTCGACTTGTGGTAAACACTCCTTGGATTATGCGGTATTCACATTTACGTAGTAATCGTGGGCACAAGGTTTATGCTCATTACTGTTGCTGATGGCCGGCGCGGCGGCTCGCGCTCGGGAATTCCTGATTTTCCCCTCGTTTGGGAACTTGCGCTAGGCCGGCTTAGCTATAAATATAAACTACTGAAATATGTTTCCGGAAATTCTCCAAAAAAGTTCTAAATATCTCAAAAAATATCTCTAAAAGTTCTAAACTGGAATTATCTCGGACACTGCTTTTTAAAAACATCTCAAAATATATCGAAAATTTTGAAACACGAAAAGCTAGCATGAACTGTGAAATTGTTCATATTAGAGCTATGTATGCAAATATATACTCTGCCGGAAAACTATTTCAACAAACAATATAACATTTACGGGTATAGAACCTGCCGCCGGCGTGGCGCCGCCTGATTGTCATTGCTAATTACCATAAAAATTGTGGGATATACGTCAAGTGAAAAACCGCTGAAATAATTTGCTGCATGCTGTGACTGAAAACGGGTTGAAATTCAAAACGTTTCGAAGAGAACCGTTTGAAATAAGAGAATACGAAGGACTATGTCAGTCTCTTGGTTTAAAGTACACTAAAGTGCTCTAAAAAATCGAAATATTTTCTAAATATCATATCTCCATTCTAAATATCTTCGATCTCTCCGCTATTTGTAGCTATTTTAACTACTATTAGGAAATACCAGACATACCACATAATCCAAATATGGCACCTGTGATCTCGAACAAACGTCAATAAGGAATATCAAATTTTTAAACCCTTATTAGTTCTTCATAGGAAATTATCCGTGAAATTTTAAAACGCGAATTGTAAAAATTAGTGTTAAATTTTATTGAGCGTTAATTTTTGGACAGGACACTGTCACGTCAGTTGACATTACCGATTACGTAACACTAACAGGCGGGTCAATATAGTTTTTGCGGTTTTCAAGTACAGTGTTTTCGAAACTTAACTTGTAATATTTAAATATATCACTTCGGCTATTAAATGGTCGTTTTCTTCGAGTAACAAATTTAATACAAGTTATCTCATTTACCGCGATAGCCAGCTATAGTATTAATTATCAGACAAGACTGAAACATGAAGCTGAGAGCTGAAGAATGTCCGTGGATTGGCGTCCAAACGTTTCATAACTTTGGCTCAGTTATGAAAATCCCATTTGACCTTCAGCATTAAATTAACTATTATGCCGTAACGCAGGAGAAGCTTTGAACAGCCGGCACGAGTTATTCCAAAATACGTGACATCCTTCAAGTTCCCTTAGGTTTTTTAGGGTTAAAATGTTTTGCAAATGTTTTGTTATTCCGGAAGTTCTACTAGTGACGAAGTTCTGCGATACAAAGACCATGATGAATCACTTCCAAAATATTTTCCTTTAACTTCTCGATTGATCGCGCTGTACCGCTACTGCCCTGGCCGGAAGAACTGTCAACAGTGTTTGTGGTTTTTGGCCTTCAAAACCGTGCTACATATTTAGGGTTCAGGAGGGCAAGTCTGAGGACAAGGACTCGAGGGCAACTGAGGAGAGTCTGAGGGCAAACTGAAGTATTGCTATTAGTCCTAAATGCCAATGGCTTTTATCACCGAGGTGAAAACATGAGGTGAAAATAGTTATGATTGTTAATGTGTGGACATAGTCACATACTCTGACACGTGGCGTAACAACGCTTTTTTAGTGTTCCTCGTTTTTAAAAATACTACCAATTGAAACAATATTTTTGGTTGCTAATTTTTGGAATTGCCAAATTTTGAGGACATACCCGTACCGAGACAATGTTCAAAATCCCAAGAAATGAGGAAATACCTTTTCGTAGGAAAATTTCGCGACTATTAAGGGCGACATCTTTCTTTTCTTGAATTTATTGGGGCATGCCCTACTAAGGAAAAGAAAAAATATTGACCATGAATGTTAACATCTGAATACCGGATCAATCTGATGCGGCAGTTTTTTTATAGACTAGCCTCATCCTCGTCTTAAAATGCCCCTCGAGCTCTAGATAGTCGCATGGACTTCTGACCCTGAATGAAATGCCAAAAGAAAGACAAAGTGCAGTGGAAAAATTATTCAATTTCTTGCGTACCTGTATTTAACGGATTGTGTGTGGGAATAAAAATATACTGATGCTCTTTTATAGTTAAAAATTCGCCAAAATTTGCGCTTCCTACCACGAACATGACATGATGCATGCCATTATTACGTTTTTTCCTGACTCTTCAGCTGGCCGGAAACCGCTACGGCTTTTTGGTGGGCTATAAACTTTGTTAGACCCTTAAAATAATTTTAAATCGTATTTTTTCACACGTGCTCAAAAATAGTCGCATAAGAAATAACTGAACGATTATCGCATCAGTCTGGTTGACTTTGGCTCGTAAACTGTGTATTTTGTTTGTCAATCAGCAGTCGATTCAAGTCACTCGTATTTTGCGTGCTCTTCAGCGTACATTAATTCATTATATTCTCGGGTCGCGCACTTTAATTCATTTCTCGATGTTTGAAAACTTGATTCTGTTTCGTTTTTGTGCGTAACGTACAGATAAACCTAGGGGGTTGCGTGACAAAAATGGTACATAGAGCATTGTTTTGAATAAATGAAAAGTCCCAGAACTCAGAAGTAGCTTGATAGAGGTCTGCGTTATCGCACTCTCCAGAAACCTCTATCGCATATTGGATTTCGCAGCGAGGAGGAATGCACTCCTTGAACCCACGCGCGCACGCACTACGATTGCGGTTTTCTGCTTCGCGCTTACGCAATTCTTGCTCAAATAGTTTTGCTGAAATCGTGTCAGAGCTTGGCTAGGACTAGCCCCAGTACTAGCACGGCTGGCTTGTGCAATAGATATATGTCATGATTGCTCTGACATATCTGCGGGTACCAGAAGGAGAAACTTGTAAACACTGTCATATATTCCGGCTTCAAAATTCCTGAGCGCGAAAGCTGGTAATCTGAAATCAGCTTTCTGAGCTGCAGACATTGTGCCTCCAATACGTAATACAAGAACGGTCAAGAACAAAGGTTATCTAGGTCAGACATATTCAGAGGGCTTCTTGCGACTTTTCTCTTTGTCACTATTTTAAAAATGGTCTATAATTTAAGCTCGTGTCAGAGTGTGTATGAGTAATGGGATAGATAAGCATGAACTGAATGTATTAATTTATAAAGACAGTTTAAACCCGTGTGCCAAAATTGCTATTATTTAAAATAACAGCACTGATGCGGCAAATCTTCTCAAATCTGCGGCCTGCAGGTCACAATCGCTTCTGTAAACAGAAAAAGTTTTTTGTTTTCATTTCCGGTTAGAGTTGTTCGCCTTTTACGAATCGCTCCAATTACTTTCGCCATAGTGCCGATATTTGTTTTGCTAAATCGAAATGTGACATGAAAGTGGTTGGGATATTTGCCAAGTTCTGACTTAAGTGCTATATTTGTAGCCTGTTTGTTTGCACAGTTCGTCTGGGCCAGAGCAAGAGAGACGGATCTTTTGCATACATCAGCTGAGCAATTGCGCGCAAAGTCATGCAAAATCCACTAAAAGCAAAACAATAAAAGCAAAATCTCAACAACTACATCGAAACAGACGAAAGCTTAGTTTGAATTATTTTTTAGTGTAGATTAATGGTTTTATGCGTTTATAGCGGGCGACGAATATTTGAAATATTGAGCCGTGTTGCGCATGCAAGGAGACCCGTTATTTACTCCATAGCGTGCCTGCTTCGCTAATGCATAATATAAATATTACGTAGAGCGCTCACCTTCATTTTCACGAACAACAACATGAAATGGACGATAAACAATTAAGTGACCGCTGTAGCTAGCAGAGCACATATTGCCATTACGATTTGCCCCAGGGCTTGCCGTATCATTAAACATTAGATAGTAAATCAATATTTAAAATTAAAAACCAAATGACAAGAAGCGGACTGGGTGAAAGCTAAATAAGTTTCTTTGATGAATCGAAAGTACCAACTGCAAAAGCGAAAGATACATTATTGAATGATTAATTACATATATATGAAAGTAACCTGCGAGAGTTGATGTTACTCAAAAGCCTTCGCACCAGGCGCGTCAACACTCGATCGTTATGTTTTTCACAGGAACAGCCGAGAGAAAACAGATCTGAGTGAACGCGCGCACCTCTCATGCATGATCTCTGTGATAAATATCCTTCGAGAAACGATAGCAATCTGTATCAATGAAACTGGCAACGTTTTGTCATTTAAATCATTACATGCTCGTAATGATGCATTGCATTGTCCATACTTCTACCTCGAAATATGGAATTTTTAAATTATATATATAAAAAATATAAGCGGAATTTTACGTCGAAACTATTGTGAAGTTTCTTGTGTCACGCACGGCATTTTAGGAAAAAACGTGTCTTGAAAAATTATGGATCGCTGAAAGACCAAAAATGGCGTGTTATGTTGTACAAACGATTTTCCTCGCCAATTACTCCTGACGTGCAATCTATTTGCAGTGCTTGTGTTGCGGGTTGTATCTAGAAAACACTCGCATCATTTACCAAAGAAACTCTCAAAAGATCAGAGCGTGTTTGGAGACAAATGATATGAGAATTCAGTAAACAGTATTTCTGTCACACACCGTTCTCGGGCGCTTCATTGCCTGAACTTACAAATATTAAATCCAAGCTTGAAGGAAAAAATTCGAAAACAGAATGAAACATAACTTTGAACAAAATTTAGTGCTTGTGTTTTTCTCGAATTTAAATTCTTCAGTGCTTTTCCTTCCAGCTGATCAAAATATCATCACCAAAAATAGATTTTGCCAAATAAGGTCCTCGCACCTTGAATGAATTTACAAATCTATTCAGTTTCGTGATTGGTCAAACAGGCAATCGATTTCATTGCTTTGACTAATTGACATGTTGACAATAAGAAATCGTGCGATTGGTTGCGGGTTGGTATATTTTTTAACACTCGACCAATCGCATCAAAAAGAAATTAAAATAACTATTATTGGGCATACACGCACGCTCTAGGAGAGCTCGATTCTAATTTCCTCGATTGTGCGTTGCCGCAAGAGAGAGTGCATGACACAAAGTGTAGAGCATTCTGTCATCTTTTCATTTATTTGTCAAATTCCAGCGTCTCACCTCGTTTGTCTGATACCAGCACTGGATATTCTTACACTTAGTCGATACCAATCATGGATCTACAGTCTTCTCTTCCTTCGTCTACGATATTCCATGAATTACAAACGGTTCATGATACTGGCTACTTCTACTCAATGCCATCTTTAGAAGACGATTGGGCACAGGTAAGGAAGCGTTTTGTTATTAAAGTTTCGCTGGCTGTTCAAGCAGTTTATCTCATATCAGTTGTTTGAATTGAAGAAATCGCAAAAAAGCAAAAAGTTAGCAGCGTGTTAGCATGAGATCTGATGGCCAGTTTTAAACAGTTTTAATTCTCGCATGCTGTCAATATTTTGTCTTGCCAAGAGTGAAAGTGACAACTAGTTTGTTATTGCTCCCTCAGACACGATTAGAGATGGATCGATACTTGTGCCCAGAACCCAGTTCACAGGACAGCAAGGACTCCAGTTTAGGGAGTCCAGCACCTTGGAACGAATTTCTGCTACCTTTCGACGATTCAACGTTTCCACTGGGAGACGATTGGGACATTAAACCGATCGATTTCAACTCAACTCCAACTCTTCCCAGTGTTCCAACCGTTTTACCCGAGACTCCAACGGAACCAAAACCATGTGTCGAGCTTACTGTTAAGCCTCTAAAGATAAAATTACCCATCAGTGCTTCGGACGATGCTTGCAAGCTGCCCAAGTCTATCCTGCTATTAACTCCACCGAGCTCGCCAGAATCGCCACTACCTGCCATACTTGCAAGTCAACAGCGCGCTCCCAGACCTGCGTCGCGCGTGCCTCGCAGCAAAGTAAATCAGCTCGCTCAGACAAACCGTGCTGCGAGTCCGAAGGATTCTCCTGAGAGCAAAAGACGCGTACACCGATGTCATTTTAGTGGATGTCGGAAGGTTTACACTAAAAGTTCACATCTGAAGGCACATCAAAGGACCCACACTGGCGAAAAACCTTATAAATGTTCTTGGGAAGGTTGTAACTGGCGCTTCGCACGGTCTGACGAACTTACGCGACATTACCGCAAACACACTGGAGCTAAGCCCTTTAAATGCGTCCATTGCGACCGCTGCTTTTCTAGGTCAGACCATTTAGCTCTACACATGAAAAGACACTCTTAAAAACGGGATATATGCGTAGAACTTTAAGAAAATTGAAATTACGAGATGCAGGCTTTTCATTGAAGAGAATTAGAATATTTTATTAATAATTAAACTGGAGCCCCAGGTGCTGGTTCAAAGGCGCCGTAAAGGTTGTAAAATGATATTGAAACACATGGTTTGCGCTCTGTACTGAATCGATTCGCTTCTATGCAAGATTCTACATCGTTCTCTCACCGCATTCGTGCCACTGACTTGGCAAAATAATATAAACGCGCTGTTTGCTCAGCCAGGTACATTTCACTCGTCAACTCTCAGTATAATGCCTTTGTTTGTGTTATGCATGAACTGAAATGGTGGACAGACAACTCAACTAGTGAACTACGAGCAGAGAGTATTAAAATTATTCGGCGGGTGGACAAACCATTGGAGAAGAAATTACGATGGGAGGCAGTTAGGAAATCTGAACATGCAATCGTCAACAGATTTTGTTGAACTGCCTTGAAGTAATAACCAAAATCAATCGTTCGCTGGATGTATATGAAAATGGAGGGAATAGATATTCTTGCAAAGAGAACATTTAAAAATCCTCAAAGGACAAAGTCAAATATGATGTAAATATATATTCTTTGACTTGATGTAATAAGAGAAAAAACGAAGAAATCAAAATGTATTAAAAATACAAGAGATATATATATATATCAAAATTAGTTCGTGTCTTAATAACCGTGAACTTTTGAGGCAAATTGTTATTGTTAAGCGAAACGGCAGATGTTTGTGAGGGCCTTCAATGAGAATTCTTTGAATGGAAAATTGACTCGGGTTCAAAGACCTTTTTAAAAAGCCAGGTTAGGTATTTTTGCCATGGCCCTGGTCAAGTTGTACGAATCTGTGATCGTGATTCGTCAAAACCCGACATAATCCACACATCATTTATGTACATTTTCTCTGTCACATTTTATATATGATTGGTGTTGTGTTTCGAAATGTACGAGCTCTTTCTAAATGATCAAACTGTGATATTTTGTACTCTGTTGCTCTTCACAGCTGTTTATTACCATTTTCTAAGCTGCAAAAATATTAATTTTGAGTGGGAGTTTTTCTCCGGAGTTAAAGTAAAGTACGGGCGATATCCACACAGTTTCATCCGGGAGCTGTTGATAATTGCCATTCATTCAATGGTTGGGCTGTTTACTAGCTTTCTGATAACACGCTGATCTGCTTGCATTTGCTGCTGAACTTCAGACAGAAAGACCAAAAAGATAATCCAGAGAGTTTGCCATCAACTTTGTGGCAAATATAAGCGGGAGACAATTTATTTACAGAACTAGAATATTCGTTATTGTCAGTCCCCCGGCCAGAGACTAGTTTTTGGCGCGTACGTGAACGCGGGCAATAAACACAATATGAGTGTTGAGTTACATGAATGAAAACAAGACGTTGGAATCCCTGGTCTGACAGAAACGCTAATCTCTAAGTTTGTCATTTATAAAACAGGTAATAAGCCGCTCTCGATGAATTTGTGAAGGTATCTCCACATGTGGAAGGCAACTGACAAATCACTGAGCATTCTGCAGCTGGTAGGCAAGTCATTAAATTTTCAGGCCATTCTTTTTTCTGAATCTTATTCATCTTGTTTTCTGATTTAAGGCATATTTATAATTTTGGTAAGTACGAAATAGAAACTGTTTTGGACTGTTTTTACTATGCTTTTGACTTTTAATTATAATTTATATGCGTAGGAATTGAAGTAAGAAAGATATTTGGTTTCCCTTATTTTTATTTTAATAATGTTTATACTTGACAATTGAAGCAACATTGCTCTTAATACTGGACAGATCCAATGGGGCAAGATTTATATGTCACTTTGAAGCACTTGAGTATCCGTAATCAAAGTCCGGTAACGTATTTTGTCAAAACTCATACATTAAGGATATAAAAGTTCCTGCGGAGTTGAAAATTAAAAACATACAAATCTGTTTTATACTTAACGCATTTCAAAATCCGCGATTATTTTATAATAAAATTGTTGATCCAAGTCATAATAGTCCAGGAAATCAAGTTATTAGAAGTGTAACACCAAGATATTAAGATATGCTATATTGAAATGTTGACTAAAATTACTGGAGAAAGATCGGTTTCTACTGCCCGTTCAGGCGTTTTGAATATAGTGAATAACGGAAGTTGCTTTGTTAGTTTGTACATAATTAAAATTATCTTACTTTTCGTCTCCGAATATATGAATAACAATGCGAGTTTGCAGACTGTTTTGACTGCATTTTGACTATGCAATTAGTTAGAAAATCTTTCGACTGAAAAATAGCTTCAAGCGTCGGTTCGCGTGAAAGCTTTTATCCTTTTGTTTTATTTTGCTTTGTTATACTGATTGAATTGCCCTCATTGCTATGCAGTGCCCGGGAAGGTCTTTTTTCCCACGCTAGTTCCATAAGTGATCGGGAAGCCATGGATGAATCTAAACACCAATTATACTGGCTATTGTTCGATTTGAATGTTAATATAATAGTCCGCATTAATATCACTAGTGGCACGTCAAATGCTTTATGATTCAGATTTCTGCCCGACAAACCAAACATAGATTTACTTACCAGACGCATAATTTTTCGCTGCATGAAAAGTCTGAAAACTGAGCATGAGAGAAAAGCTACTTACTGATCAGACAATACCGCTACAAAAGCAAATAAACAAGTTGTAATATTTCAAGAATGTTTTATTGCTGCGAGTGTATTGTATTTTTAAGAAGATCGTTGTTTAATAGACCAGAACTCTGACTGTTTTCACTTTCTCTTCAATGCATAGTTTGCATAATTATACCCAGTAAATGCAGGTTAGAAAGCTAACGAGCATCGGACATGATTAGGCGGGCATTGTATATTAATACACAAATCGGACTGGATTAGGACACAAACAGTTCCACTGAAGTTCGTTCACTAGCCCAGCACATTCCATAACAATTGGCGTAAATGTACACATGCAAAAATAAATATTATCGCAAAGTTTGTCAAGGACTTTGAGAGAGCAAATCTATTTTGACTGTAAATTAACTTAAATTTGCATACATGTATATATAACTTATAAGCCCACCCCTTCCCATACCAAATTTCTAATAGCAAAATTATATAATGAGTAGCACTAGGAGAGAGCATGTTGTATCATTCAACTCAACATCTATGACCGACTTCGTAGTTCATACGAAATAATTTCAAAACCGTTTTATCGGATCCAGTGTATTTTTAAGGGTACCGTTCTGTACTGTCACTTGCTTTGGAACCAGTTTGGGGGGTCAGGTATGCTAGGGACTATGGGTCTGTGTGTGAGGGAGGGGGCACAGCAAATACCTGTGTGATGGAGGGGATACCATGGTTTTGTGTGTGAGGGAGGGGATACCATGGGTCTCTTCGTGAGGGAGGGGATACCATGGGTCTGTGTGTGAGGGAGGGGATACCATGGTCTCTTTGTGAGGGAGAGAAACCATGGGTCTCTGCTTGAGTGAGGGGATACCATGGGTCTTTGCGTGAGGGAGGGGATACTATGGGTCTGTGTGTGAGGGAGGGATACCATGGGTCTCTGCGTGAGGGAGGGGATACCATGGGTCTCTGGTTAAGGGAAGGGATACCATGGGTCTGTGTGAGGGAGGGGATATCATGAATGGTGGGTTCCATTTAAGTACAGTAGTTTGATCTTTCTTGACTTGTACTATATGTACAGAATATCTAGTTCATCTTCAACATGTATATATAGCCATGACTTTCCCTGTCTATTAAGCATCCCCGCCTTCTGACTCTCTCAGTTGTACTTTAGCCTCCTATCAAAAGCCTGAAAATGAATACTTCCCTTGGGAACTTAACAGAGCTTTTAAGGTTTATAATCCCGGATAGCAAGGACACCCATATGAACAGCAGGACACCCATATGAACAGCAAGGACACCCATATGAACTCATTGACATACTTAACAACGGATAAGCCTCCCAGCGTTTGTAAATCATCATATGTATGCAGTTCTTGGCTCAGGTTTGGATGACAACTTAATCCATTTATAGCATATGTACGTCTGCAAAAGTTGGCTTTTTTGACAGTCGGTTGTGGAGCTTGATGAAACTGAGTTGTTGGCAGTTTTGACCGAAATGAAAGGACAGACCTGGTACCAATAAACTGTTTGTACCTAACCTCCGTTGCTTGTAAGCATTTAAAGTTCCATTACCACACGGACTTAGCCAATCGCAGACGTTCCAATTAACTTGAAGCTCACTGGTTGGTCGATATTTTTGGAATAGCCATATAAAGGGCCCTCACTGTGAGAATAAAAGTCTAAAATATTTTAACCTTAAAAACCGAAATGAAAGGATGTACTTTTCTAATCACTCCAAATGTCAGATATCAGTGTCAGAAAACGACGTATCTGAAATGCAGTGGCGCAGCCATCCGTTCTGGCCTGCAAATGTTTTTGAGGGGAAAAAATAGAAATTACAAAATAAGGAAAAATAGCTAAAAGTTACGCGAAATATTGAAATTAAGTTTTCGTGTTTTGAATTCTGTGCCTTTCAGGCATTAACGTGTCCAAAGAGTAATACGTCTAACGTCAGTAACGACAACAGGGCAGGGTGAAATCCTCTAGATTTCAAAAATGTCCCCGGGGAAGCATACCCGCGGATGTCACTCCTTATGCTCTCATTTCTCCTACTGTGAAACTTACAAATTATTTTGGTCCATCCACCTGTGACAAATTAAACATAATTCGTAATTTAAGATCGGAGAAAAACGAACAGTTTACCATGGTTGTCAATATGCATACTATAATATACAGCAAAATAACCTCCGTAAGAATAAGCCGCTCACTGAAATTACAGGCTCAAATGATGCACCGCGCCCGCCCCAGTATAAGCCCATTTATTATATGGCCGAGTAATTTCGCGCGCTAGCATTGGCCAATTTGAGGTCCGTAACTTACGGTATACGGATCCAACATAGGGAATCATGTCATTCAGCCATCTAATAACACTCTTATTAACCTCGTTAGCTCGGTCCGTACCGTAAGTTGAGGGTCTCAATGAGGTTAACAGTCGGCTGTCAAACGGCCTAAAATTTTATCGTCAAATGTGTCAGAAAAGTTATTTTACCGTCAAAATTCGTTCAATTAACATTAACGATCAGAACGGCCTAAAATTTTAACCGTCAAAAAGCAGGTTTTTTTAACCGTCAACCGTCGAAAAGTAATTTATTTTAACCGTCAACCGTCAAAAAGTATTTTTTAAACCGTCAAGGCCGTCAAAAAGCAATTTTTTTAACCGTCAAACCGTGAAGCCATTTTTTTTAACCGTCAACCGTCAAAAAGCAATTTTTTTAACCGTCAAAGAGCAATTTTTTTAACCGTCAAAAAGCAATATTTTTAACCGTCAACCGTCAAACTGAAGCAATTTTTTTTAACCATCAACCGTCAAAAAGCAATTTTTTTTAACCGTCAAAGGACTCCCCCCATTGGGACCCTCTAAGTTATGGATCCTCATCTTTTTTCTCCCTCTCATGGCCAGCGCGCTCCATATTTGGGCCATAATAAACACACAAAAACTCGGGCCATAACTTACGGTACGGACCTCACACTCGGTTAATAAGAGGTATATATAGACTCAACGGTGCTGAAACTGATGAGGAAGTCAACTCAGGAAGCCAACGGCGCTGATGCTGATGAGAAATATTATAAGATCTTTAAACTGTAACTAAAGCCGGGATATGTTGTTAGTTGGTGGTCTATCGCTATGGGGCTTATTATTGACTGAAGGGCTTATTTGCCTTCGATGAGTAATTTATATTGGAATGAATTTTGCATCTAAAAGTTGCAACGTGCAAGCAAGAAACGACGTATGCTAACTCGTGCCGAGTCACTAAGCACAACAACGATCTGTAATCCAACCGAAGCCTTCTAGATTCGGAACTCTATAATATGCCTGAACACAACAAACCACACGGTTCTGTGTCTGGTATTGATTTAATCAGCTAGTATATCGTCATTTATTATTAAGCCTGGTTTGCATATGATCTCTGGGATCGCTTGGATCGCCAGGATCGCTGAAAAAAGTGTTCAGCGATCCTAGCGATTATATGGAAACGCTCTTCAGCGATCACAGTGACCACGAACGATCCCGATAGCCACTGGAGTCTATCTCAGCGATTAGCGATCGGGAACGATCGACAATTTTTAATGGAAACAGACTCCAGTGATCCTAGGATCGCTGAGAAAGTGTTCAGCGATCCTAGAGGTTGATCGCTGGGATAATTTTTTCAGCGATCCAGACGATCCTAGTGATCACAGCGATCATGTGGAACCAGGCTTTAAGTCGGTAAATCAATGAGGCATCGCGCCAACCATGACACATTTTACTTGGCCTGATTTATCAACGTATCCGCTTTTAGTCCTTTAGGTCCTAATAAAGTTTGTCAGATCCGCACAGTGCACTATAGTTTTTTTAATAGTATAACATGGGAAATCGGCAAAATAGACAGAATTGCTGAAAAAAATGTTCAGCGATCCCAGCGATTATATGGAAACGCTCTTCAGCGATGACAGCGATTGTGAACGATCCCAGCGATCCCGATCGCTGAGATGAGCCTGGTTTCCATCATAATCGCTGGGATCGCTAGGATCTTCAGGATCGCTGAAAAAAGTGCAGCGATCCCAGCGATCATATGGAAACCACGCCGGCACGTTTTTCAGCGATCGCTGAAGAGCGTTTCCATATAATCGCTAGGATCGCTGAATATTTTTTTAGCGATCCCAGCGATCATATATCGAAACCAGGCTATAGAACTCGAGTCTATCTCAGCGATCCTAGCGATCGGACCAGTTGAATCGCTGAAAAACGCGCTGGTGTGGTTTCCACATGATCGCTGGGATCGCTGAACTTTTTTCAGCGATCCCAGCGATTGTATGGAAACCAGGCTTTAGGGATTGACCATTTGATTTTCGGTAGTGGCCGGAGTGGAAGAATTGGTAAAAACTGTACGGCGATTGAGGAGAAAATAAATTGCACAAGGATCTTATCTGAAAGGTAAGCGTTCTACAATGTCTTCAATAATAGAGTTAATACACAACAAGGTTTCCAAACCCAGGCCCGTAGCCAGTATTGAGGTGCCTCGGTAAAAAAAATTCCGTGTGGTTAAAAACTTAAATAGAAAAATAAATTATTTAATAATATAAC
>JAOBYG010593273.1:0-14793 GCA_025403545.1 Epizoanthus stellaris | reverse complement strand
TTTTTTTTACTTTGAATACTGTGAGACCAAACTCCGTGGTTTTTGTGTATTGTTTGGAGGTGTATTGCCTTGAATTTTAAACGTTCAAACTCGGAAACACTGTCAGTTTTTGCATGAGATGCATTATCCACTTCCTAGGAGGTGGCTATGGCTCATTATCCCGAGATCGCGAACCAATCAGATTGCTTGAAATACCAAGGTCACCGAGTTGGTATATACTAACATGTATTATTGCTAGCTTCAAAAACCAATAATGTATTCTTTGCTCTTATTACTACTGGTGCAACTTGCAATACCAGTTGTATAAGAAACTGCAAAACAATGGTGACAGCCCATGTTACTCAATGTTTCCACCTGCATTAAACCTTTTCACCTAGTTCATGTTAATGTCTCAGATAGCTGTTATCATGTATTTCTTGAATCTGCTCTAGAGTCCTTACTAAAGTTATACCATGATTACCATCGTCAGTTACTGGTTCAACTGACATGTGAATAAATTCTAGCTGTTCATTTGTAAGAAACACTGGACCTCTGGGATCGCAACATTGTTACGTGAATCATTATCTGGTAGAACCCTTGTGAAAAAAAGCCTGGGAATTTGAAGAAATTCCTAGAAATTTTCCTGAAATGTCTAGAATGTTGTGCTTAGAAATTTCTAGAAATTTTCTGGAAATAAAGGTGTGAATTTTCACGGTAATGGAAAAGGGCTTAGGAATTTCTAGAAATTTCTAGAAATGTTTAAGAATTTGACATCTGCACCCATAAACAATGAATTGTGGGAATTTCTGGAAATTGTTCAGAATTTCTGGAAATGTATGAGAATTTTTAGAAATTTCTGGGAATTCTGGAAATATTTTTGAAATTTATTCCAATTCCATAAAATGAATAAATCCGGGCAGGGTAGGTATGTGTAGGGGATTTGACAATGAACTAGATTTTCTTACAAATATATTAATCATTTGACCATCAACGATTGCCCTCTGGGACTGGGGAATTTCATAGAAATTCTTATCCGAGTTCAAATGCCCTGCCTATGCCCCCTCCCCCTCCCCCACCAACCTAACATTGATACTGTTAGGTGCATTATCTGGACTAATCAATCAGAATTCAGTTATATTTAATTTTAAGAAATATATTGCACTTTTAATAATAAATAATCATATATCTCTCATTATATTATTACAATTCTATATATCAAAGTTGTAAATTTGCAAAATACATTGTACAAAATTTATGTAATGAAATAATTGGAGAATCCCAAATGCCTTTAAAAACACATATTAATCTTTTGGTAAAAAATACATCTAATAGTATCATTGCCAAACTAATAGTGTTTAATTTTAATTTTAAGAAATATATCATACTTTTAATAATAAATATTCATCTATCCTTCATAATATTGTTACAATTCTATATATCAAAATGTATGTAATGAAATAATTGGAAAATCCCAAATGCCTTTAAAAACACATATTAATTTTTTTGTAAAAAATACATGTAATAATACCATTGGAAAATCCCAAATGCTTTTAAAAACATATATTTATATCATTGCTAAACCAATAGTGTTTGATTTTAATTTTAAGAAATATATCTCACTTTTAATAATAAATAATCATCTATCTGTCATAATATTGTTACAATTCTATATATCAGAGTTGTAAATTTGCAAAATACATTGTACATAATTTATGCAATGCTACATAATTTATGTAATGTCCCTAACAGGGATGTCCCTAACAGCTGGCAGCCGGCAAAAATAATCATCTACTTCAATTTGTTACATGTATTTCTGCCGCCTACTTTTTATGCTTCTAATAAAAAGTAAGTATGTTTTCTTGTAAATCTATATGTGTGGACCACCTACTTTTCAAAATTAACGAGCTACTTTAGAAAGTAGGGATAACCCTGTTAAATTGGAGAATCCCAAATGCTTCTAAAGAACGCATAATTTTTAAAATACATCTATCATTGCCAAACCAACAGTATTGTAAAGGAGAAGAGTTCTTTAAATTTGTCAATGAAAAAACTACTGTCTACTAATCTACTGCTACTGTGCACCATTGCCGGGTTTTTTCCTTAGCTTTTTTGCTGGCCTGGTATCCAAGCATCTGCATATTCTCTTTTGCTGCTTGGATAAGCTTTTGACATGGCACCTGTAATTTGTAAGAATTAATAATCAATACTAAAGTCTTTAGTAGTAGGAAATAGTATCATGAAAAGTTTCTAAAGTAGAAAGAGTATCACTGGGTACGGGTAATGAAGTCATGGTGATGCACAAGTTCCTTTTCATTTCATATGTAAATAGATGACTGGCAAAACTGTGAAAGTAACTTACTGTAAAGCTGATCCAGCTTTTCTCTGTCAAGACCATTGCCCTTGGCCCCCTTCGTTGCCACCCCTTTTAACGACAATGTCCTCAACTCTTCATCAGTGAAGAGTTGGTAAAGGATAATCTTGAGTCCATCTCTTGGCACTGTAACAGCCACCACCATCTTCACTAACTCATTCTGAAATCATCAAGGTGGTATATTATAGGTTAAAAGTCAATCTCTATGTGAAATATTATATATCAAAGTACTGTTGTGTTACTGTGAACTACAACAACCACAAACATAATAATATTTTAATTTTATCAAATGTCTAGGTATTAAAATGAGAAAAACTATTATCAGTCAATGTGATCGCTGAGTAATTGCCATTTCACTCTATGGATGTGGATTGTGACTTTTTGACTGATTAGTTGATAAATAACAGATTTTCTTAACATGATGTTCATGGTTATCATAGTCGCATAACATATTATTCAATATTGATTACAGCGCAACTACAGAAACCAGGTCAAATTTCAAATAACAGGAATTACTCAGTTTCATTAGACAGTTTTATGGTCTTGTTTCTTTTAGCAGGTCAGGTCAAAGTGACCCTGGTTTCTGAAGTTGCATTGTAAAATTTAATTTGTGTAGTAGGCTCATTGTCCACCTCCTGAAACTAGTCAGCTATCTCCTCTGTGATCAAACCACTGATACTACTAAATGTATTTAGCCTGTAGAACCTACAAATTGCTAACCAACTCCACTAAATAATTTTGAGAAGGTACTAGTTATTATCTTTCAGAAGGCGCTCAGACTACTAAATTATATGTGAAGCAATTTGTCCTAAATCAATATTGTATCATAGCTGTGCTGCATTCCAGACAAAACTAAGTTGTCAAAGCACTATTGTCCGCTACAGTAAACTTACTATGTGATGCTGGCCATCTGGGACACTTTCTGACGTGCTTCCAACTTGACCTGTAACTGTTTGGGCAGTCTGTAAAATAAAAATTAATTATGTTACACAAAATTGTAATAAAAATACTACTGCTTTAGATGGCAATACTACTAGTACAATCCATTACAGAACATTGCTTAAAACAATTTTTTTAGAACAGCTTTTAATTGTAAATCAATTTAGCGTCCTCATATTTTAACTTTATTATAGGCTGGTTCTTATCATATTGTAATTTTTAGCTATTATTATAGGTTTTATCATATTGTAACTTTTAACTGTGATTGTAGGTTTTAATAATGTTGTAATGCAAGCATGACCACTATAAATTAAATTATTATTATTATTATTATTATTACTAGTTGGTAGCATAAAAACCTTATCAATTCAATTCAATACAATTATGATTAGTAGTATATAACTTTAATAATTTTAAATTCATTGATATGGCAGAAGTTTCAGAATGTCCTTGTTTTTTTAATGTAATTGTTTCTAACCCCCCCCCCCATTTGTGGGACTTAAGGTATTTTGATATGACAATTACCATCAGATCTTTGATGGTCCTCCTTAATGACTTCATCTCCCTTCAAGTTTTCAAATGCCATAGTGCAATGCGTGGATAAATAATTTCACTCTTGCTGCTGGGGGTGTTGCTGTGTGGGGGGTTGCTGCGGGTAGGGTTGCCGGTGGTGGAGTTGCTGCTGTTGGTGTTGCTGCTGTTGTGAGTTGTCTGTACATGTACCTGTTGAGTTCATTAGTTCTGATAATGTTTGTTGTCTGTGATCACTGTATATGTGTGGATTGTATACAGACTGCTGGAGGAGAGAACTTGAACAGACAGGAGTTAACTGAAGTTCAGGACCAATAGAGCTTTGCTCTTGATAAGTGATTGCTGATTGGTTCGGATACTGTGATAGAGGACTTGTTGCTGTGGGAATGGCAGAAATATTTGATGTACTGGTAATGTGGCTATTGAAAGGGTTGACTTGGTTTCTTTTGCTGTTGTCGTTGGTTTCTTTTGTTGCTGTCATTTTCGATGTTATTGAGGGCGGTGAACACCTGGGTTGTGTTGGAGGTGGTAGTGGCAGCCTCGGTTGTAGTGGCAGTGGTGTTTCCCTAGCCATCCCACAGTTCAAGGCACTCCCACAATCATCGTCATTGTCGTCCACAACTGTTGTTATCTGTGGTTGGTGATTGTGGCTGGCAAGGATTTTCTTTACCCTATCTCATATAGCTGCAGATGAAAACAGATTTTCTAGTTCTTATAATTTATAGTGATTTTCGCAGATTTTTGGGAATTCACAATAATTAATCCCCGCAAAAAATTACTCCCGCAAAAATTAGACATGAAGTAAACAACTATCTATAAGATATAGATACCATCAGTGTATCTTTAAATCAACTTTAGTGACAATGCATACAGTTCTTTAAAAAAAAGATGACAAGCGCAATACCCAGCTCTTAAAGGTAATCTATAGATTTCCATAATTACTGCAAGGTACTTCATGTTTACAACCATACTTTACACACTTTCTTCTGTGTATTTGTAAGTCAAAGCAGACTGTGCTGTGCAAATAGAGAGCCTGCAATACATTAGTATTACACTTTCCGCCTACTGCCTTCATTCCATTTTGCATATATCAACTGTTCATGAAATAGCTGAAAATAAAATTAATGTTTTATACCTTAGCGTCCTTGGTTGCAGATTCATTGTCACTGTCTTTTGGTTTTCCCTTTCTGGCTTTTCTTTGTACAGTTTCTTTTGCGTTCTCTTTGTTTTTTTTCTCCTGTGCTGTTGCGGTTGTATGTGCACTGGCCTTGCTTTTTTTGGTCTTTAGTGGCACAGTTTTTTCCCATTATTTTCATCTGCAGAAAAAGTTAAGAGCACTAAGTGAAGGCCATGCCTTGTTTCCCATTGTCGAGTCCTCTCAGTCAGAATAGTCGGTCGGGGAAAATAACATGGATGACATATATAGCATCTTATAACGTATGTCCCTATCTTTGGGCCAAAATTAACAGTGAAGTGCACCCAGTATTCAAGCATTCAGGAAAGCTGTTTGCAGAGTCAATTTAATGGGAAAGTTGGAGTGTCCATGCAAATGGTGTGCATGCACAACATGAACAAAGAAAGTCCATAGTAATTGTATTTGTTTTAAAGTAGGAAAGTTATTTAATATTTATAGAACAGTTTTTTAAATTAGGTAAGTCTTTTTTATATAAGAAATATATGTATATAATACATATTATTTTTATATCCTTTAAATTAAATTGCATATCAATCTCTTTGTATATCTATGTTTATGATATATCTTTTTTAGCTGTATAGCTAAATACACCGACACTCAAATAAAGTTTATGTATGTATTAGTAACATACATGTACCGTTACCGCTATCACTAACCTCTGACCCTGCTCCCTCGCTTCCATTTGACTGGGCAACTTTCCATGTTGGCTTCCTTGGTCTCTTTGTCTCTGATGCATCTGTATGTATAGGGCAGGATTATCTTTTCTTTTAATATCACTGAGTGAAACGAAGTCTGCCTTTTGCCCTATGCTGTTATCAAAGTTTGGATTTACAAAATGTCCATATCCAGACCACAACAATAGATCAAAATCGATCAAAATCGATCATCAGGCACATTAAGGCATGGGTCCAGAACTGAAAATTACCCGCAGTGAAGATTTTGGCCCTCGCCTCTTCCTTTAGCTCATTATGCAGATGCGATGCAGAGAAAGAACATGGCGGTGTTAGCTAGTGAAGTCGAAGTGGTGGTTTTCATCCATTCACATCGCTTCTTCTTTCCGGACAAGTGGACACTCGATATCTAAGTTGAAAATCTGGTTGGATAAAACAGTGTATCATTGAGAATGGAACTGAAGTTAGCGACGATTTGGCATGTTGTGTCACAACCGACAGAATCGAAGTGGAATGAATCATGAATGCACGGAACTGTCAAATATAAACTACCACTGATCAAGCATCGATACAGTTATGGATGGCAGATTTATTTTCAGTGATGTTTAAATCGAAGGTAAGAACTGTGTAAATTGTTGTTTTGAAAAAATAGAAACGTTTTGGGCATGGGGTTTCCCGGGTGTACTTTTCAAGAATATAAGTGAAGGCCATTCCATATTTTATTTTTAAATATTTTATTGATGTTGCCAGTTAATGTTTCTATGAAGTCCATATCCCATGCAAAATCGAAAATATAATATTAAATACAACTAAATTTCACTTCTGCTGAGTTCACAATTTTGTGATAGTTACAGGTATGTTGTCTTTACAGTAAGACACAAAACACCACAATTAGACCTGTTCAAAACACATATACCTTCGAAATAATGAAGGTCATTTGTCTTATACGCTGTATTTACATATTCCTGTGCTACTTGATTGCACTGTGCATAAAAGTGTACATAATAATAATAATAATAATAATAATAATAATAATAATAATGATGATGACTTTAGTCAGTAGCATTTTCCATAAAAAAAAATATGGCTTTTCATCCACAATATATATTATATATATGATATAATATAATATAATACAATAAGTTAAAGCTGAATGGTAAACTGCATTAAAATCTATTTACAGACATACAGTAAAATAAATAATTGGCTCAGCCTCCAATTCTGTTCTTGTCAATCCATGAAACGGTTTCACACCTTTAAGAAGTTTGAGAAGTGGTTGTGAGCACATAATTGTTTCATGACTAATTGGGGTAGGTGTTTTGAGTGGTGAGTGGATAAGGATGGGGATGTACATGTACATGTATGTGAAGAGTATTTTGATACACAATAGTGTATAAGTATAAAAATTAACCATTTAAAAATGCCAAAATTTATTCTGATTGATTCATTATTCTCATTACCTATTCTCTATAGTCTCAAGTTTCTATTATTAGCCCCCTTTTCTATTAAGCCGCCCACCCCACCCCCTTGTTTATCACCCAACTACATGTAGACTGTATAGCTTTTTATTAAAGATGGTTGGCATTTCAAAAAAAAAAGTATGCCTCTGTCTTTGGCTTTCAGTGAGTTCTTAATAAACCCACCCCCCTCTGAAAGGCCTGAAAATAAATAAGCCCCCAGGGGTTTATTAGAGCATTTATAGTAATTTATTTCACATGGAGAGGTCTGTTGTTATAAGGTACTTTTGCACTGTGTAAATTATTACATATTAATATGCTTGCCTCCATTTCTGTTTCTTCTCCCATGAATCCCAGCATTAACAACTGCTTGTCTGTCTGCCAAGGACAAGTGGTCACGTCTGTAGCTATATGTCAAATCAACATATCTAGGTGATCTTGCGGTACATCCAGTACAACCATCATTGCCTCCCTTAATTTCACCACACTCAAACTCTTGGGTGGGGTGGTCTGCAATGAAAAGTCTGATGTGATCTGTGATGTCAATTCCCTGTCCACTTGTCTTGACTGTCTCTTTCATCATAGCCACACACAGGAGGCGGCTTTCCACATAAGACAACCGCTCAGCCTCTGAATCGCTGCTTCTACCTATGATGTAGATATGTGGTTGCTCTACTAAATGCTGAACATCAACTTCTCCACGCCCCATTGTTGCCATTTCCTTGTCTGTATAGTAGATTGCTTCATCATACACAGCATTAACCATAAAGACCATGTGGCCTCGGTTCATGACCTTTGAGTGATCATGCCACATTGATAGATGTCGAGTTCTGTCAATGGTCATTAGCCGTTGTCTCATCTGCTCCTCAGACTCACCATTTTTGCTTTCATTAAGGTGATGAAGGCGCTCACTAAGGACTCCCTCTTTCATTTGTTGGTATTCTTCATTTGTAGTTTTTCGCACAATTCCCAGCTTTTCATGCTTTTCCATAATTCTTTGCCGCACATCCATCAGTGGGATTTTTCTTCCTGAAACAGTGAAACATTCTTGTTTCAGTGTTCCATCCTCAGCAAGAACCATTTTCTTGTATTTTCTTGGGACAACAAGTTCCCCAAGCAAGTATTCTTTGTTTCGAATGCGAATTTCTTTCACTTCCTTGTTTATTGCAGAAATGGGTACTGTAATTTCTCCTCCAGGCCCTCGAAGGAGCCTGCGCCTCACATTTGGTGGTTTCCTGTGGTATGACTTGAACTGTGAAAGTTGGATCCCAGAGTTTTGGAGGAACTCTTTCACAACTGCACCAGTATTTTGTTTGCAAGTGGCCTCAGTGACTTTGTGTTTCACTGCAAGTGCTGTGTAATTTGTCTGAAATATGAAATAGTATTGGTTTGAGAAATAAAACTTGACTCAGACATAGATGAAAACAAGGCCAACAGTGTTACACCGGCCCTTTCCCAAACCCTTATTATACTTGTTGCACTCTAGGTTGTTCAAGTGGTAAAGTTAGGGAGCAGGATTTTCAAGACTCAATAAGAGGGCGGGAAGCGGGAGAGAAGGGGGTGGGAGGCGAGAAGTTTGTAACCCCCAACCCGCCCTGGAATGCGAATGTACCCAAATATAGTAATTTTCACACCTGGTCACCATCTTGCATATTGTTGACTTCCAAGAGGAGATAATCTCCATCACAAATCATGTTGTTTGGATCAGGGGAGTGCCTCTGGTTTTCTTGCTCCATTGTCTTCATCAGATTTTCGCTTTCTTGTCCGTTTCTCTGCTGTTTCTTTGCTTTCACAGGAACGCAACAGTCACTCTTTTTGGCGCTTAGCATAGCTTTGCCTAGTTTGCAGCAAACAGTCCACGTCAGTGTTCCTCCAACTGCTTTCAATTGTTTTCTTTGAGGTGCAGTGCATTCCTCTCCGTTTGTTCTTCAATTCTTCTTTGCCTTTTGTACATTCAATGCCAAGTCCCTTAATCTTAGTTTGAGCATGTGCAAAGTCGGTGCCATATGCCTTCTCAAAAGAAGTGTTGATAGTATTATATACTTTGAGTGTGGCGTCTTGCAGTTTTCTTGTTTTCACACCTTGAACTGGCTTCATTTTCTTGGCTAGCTCTTCAGCCATGACAAATGGGTTCTCCTTGGGATACTTCTTCAGCAGCTTTGATCGAACCGGAAATAGGGCCTGTGTTTCTGAATTGCTTTGAAAACAGCCCTTGCAGGATTTCAGCTGGTTTTTGACTACTGTTACTTGCTGTGGACTTTCCATTCTCGAGGTTGTTGGAACTTTAGAATTCGATCCTGTTGGTATCTTGCTTTCTTCTTCTCATCTAACTTCTGTATCCCGTCCTCATCGCCAATGTATTGACCCCATCGGACTAACAATATGAAGACACAGAGCGAAGACTTGTATTGTACTCTTTTAGTATATTCTGTGTAATCTGTATTCAACTCTTGTACAATTATTGTACAATACATATCAATAATCACGTGGTATACTAATGTATCAAGTTACTACATAGGTATGTCCTCCATTGTTGCAAATGCACATGCTGTTTCTGTTGACCCAGTCTGCAGAAACACCACAACAGTTCTAGCTAGACCAACCACGTAGTACTCACCATGCACAACAGCATGTGCCATTGCATGTCCAGCCATAATAAATAACCCTCTTAATGCTACTTGCTGCTAATGCACTGGCACTTTATTGCCATTATTGCCTTCAAACAAGTGAGGCTCGGTACATGTCAGCAATGTTTCAATCACAATGTGAAATAATTATCTTCGTGGACCGCCCACATCAGCTGCTTCCTCTTCCTCCTCTACATCATATCCAGTCTCCGACATGAAGTAAACAACTGGGGGCCTCGCCAATTTTGATTTGACATTCTTCTAGATTCGGGTAATTTCTTTCAAATTGTTTTACGAACAGTTATAGGTTATTGGGTGTGTAGGGTGATTAACCTTCACCACACTTTGCCTGAACATCGCTAGAATCCTCTCACCAGTTAAGCCTGAAACATTAACAAAATGGCTATAAGGTTACAAATGATATTCCTGATAAGATAACGACTTTGTATTTAATAATATTTATTTATTATTAATCAGTATTAAACATGAATTTCTAGTTCAGCAATGTTTGTTTAAATGGCGTCCTGTGTCAAATTATTTGCCAAGTCTATCTGGCTACACGAGGTGCACGGTTACGTGCACATGGCTGTTAGGGTGGTTCCCACCAGTGTTTCATTTTTCTATTCCACTGAGCTTGATGAAAGGTTCATGCAGATGTCATGGCAGATTGCTGCCAGTTATTGGAGGCTGGTTTTAAAACAACTTTTCAGCGTATCAGCCACCAGTTTCAGCGCAATGTACTTGATCCTACTTTAGTGTTTTACACTATTACGTGTCACCCTCAATAAATAAAGTCTTCACTCACTCACTCACTTAACCCTTCTACTCATATCGCAATTTTCGTTTCCTGTTCACCCTGTTTTTAGTATTCAACTACACTTTACACAAAAATGAGTTCAGTGACCACCAGTTTTTATTGCCTTAAAATTGTTTCCATATCAAGGAGAACATTTGAGGAATTTTTTTTAAAAATCTGTGTTTTTTGTTGGATGAATAAATTTATTGTGGCGAGAAATAAATTAGGTAATCCAATTGTGTAATCGCAGCTCCAGTGAGTAGACTGGGTCTAGTCACTGGTTACTTGCAGAATACGGGTTCTTTCACAATACGGGTTGTTTCACAATTCGATTGTGTTTCACAATACAACAAAGCAAAATGTAATGTTCCACAACAAAATTTAAAAGTTTAATATTGAAGGGAATCACACTCCATAAAAAGCTCTGTTTCTGTAGCAAGAATAAGAAACTCTTTCAACGGTCCCCGTATATCAGCTGCCTCTTCTTCGTATTGCTTATCCTCTTTCAGAAACAAAATACACCACTGGTTCCCGTGACAGCTTGCCAGAACTGTTTTTATAAGTTCTGCAATCTTTGCAAAGTGGCTTTTTGGAACGATTGAAGATAATGTGCATAGTTGGACCAGCACTTTTAACAACTCGAGCTTTAAATAGCTTGAGGATGTCTTCAGCTGGCATACCTACAGTGTACAACAAATAATTCTGAATAATAACTATGTTGGGTAAAACATGTTAAATGCTCCTCTTAAAAGTGGAAAAATATTTTTTTGGTATTTTGTTCCATATAAAACTGTCACAAATGATACATACCTTTAGTCTCCTCTTGCTCATCTGAGCATGAGTAGAGCATGGGGGGGAGGTTCCCTGTTAGCAGCTGGTGTATATGTTTCATGCGCACCCACTTGGTTGCCGCTGATCTGGTTTTCCTGATCTATATATTTTCCTGGTCTATACATATTTCGTGATCTATATATGTTTCCTGATCGATACATGTATATGTGTTTCCTGATCTATATATTTTCCTGATCTATATATGTGTTTCCTGATCTAGATAAAATTGTTAAAATGGAAAAATCTTTGTAAAATCTTTAAAAATCTATAAACGATTCATAAAAGCGCGTCACTGCCTCTAGAAAATAAAAGTTGTGATTGCTTGTATCAGTCAAGAGACTTTCTCATGCTGTCAAACTGTCTGACCTAAAATTTCACCACATTCAATACTTCAGAGTCCAGTCATTACATGGCTAATTTCACAAATAGACTTGCCCACCCACAAATTTTTCCCCTTCAAATAAAGTTATCTTTAGTTTACATAAATGTTCTTAGAAGGATTACCCTGGGTACCAGAGGTTCATCTCGCCCAAGACTTTAACTCATCGATACTTGAGTTCGATCATATAAAATACCATTTACCATACCATTTACAGTGCGACTATTAAAATTAAACCGGGTCCACTTACCAAAGCAGCACACTTACCACAGCCTTGAAACAATATAATTAGAGTTTGTGGTTTGTATTCCAGAGAAACTATGGGAACAGCTCAATTTCAATGGATGATTTTACGGTTTGTTTGTTGTAGTCGGTCAACTCCAGGTGAACCCTGTTTCAGTAGGCACAGTGTAAACTTACAGCAAAATAACCGTCTACATGTATTTAAGGTTTACATTTATAAACTACATTAGTCAAACATGTCAATGTACCAACTGATTCAGATTAGATCTCAAGTTATAATAATAATAATAATAACAATAATAAAATTAATAATAATAATAATAATAATAATAACAACAACATCAAGACTTAGTGCCAACCACTATTTTACAGCTACAATAAATGTAACGTTTTGTATAGTTTGTGGTTATGAATTAGCCAATCAAGAAACTATGCAGCTGGCTGGCTTTTTAGTTTGAAATCAAGCCTTTGTTGTTTGCAGAATGATGCAATGTCTACAATATTATGTTTTCATTGTCTGCCCATAACCACAAACTGTACACAGTCTCGTTGTATTTTTAGTTTTTAATCATGGCAAGAAGTCATGTTGTGGATTTTTTGAAATTTTCTTTATAAGTGATGCCAAACTACATAATTTTATATGGTAATAACCCTTACGTTTTATCAAGTTCGTGGCATAGTTTTTGGCCAGGTTGGCCATTTCATTTTCCAGTTGCAGCCGAACACGACAGTTGTGCTCCGCAGCTATGCTGCAGACAAAGAATACTTATGATGAGTTCTACTGTCACATTTCATAACTGCTTGCATTTGGGAACAAGTTTCCAGATTCACGTTGGATTATAATGAACACAAGTATCAAGATTTATAACTCTTAGATAGCATTTGGATATACAATAGTTCCCCATTATCTCGAACTTGCTATCTAGAGAATGGAAAAATATTTGACAAATGTTGTGGGCGTTTGAGATAACTCATAGTAAATGTATTACTGATAAACAGTGGGACTTCAGGAAAATGTGTTTCTGTTCGAGATAGAGAGACAGAAAGATCGAGTGTTTTTCATTCCATTGAAAGAAGAACTACGGACATGATGAATTATTTTATAAACCGGGAAGAATCAGACCAGGAAATTTCAACAAAAAGTGGACTTCTGACAGGACGATCTAGAATTTACAGACATTGAAACCTAGAATTTCATTAGATTTCATCACGATGCTACCGGTGCCTGGCGGGGAGTGTAGTTTTCATTCATAACTTTGATATTTATCGCATTCATTTCCTATACTGGATTGAGGAAAGGACCGATAAACATTTCTGTTATTTATTAGCTACAAGTGTGTCCTGAATGGGTGATCTAAATCTCTAACCCAGTAAACAAGAATTTTTTTTTATTTTCTGTGATAATCTCATGTGCCATAGAAAGTTTCTAAAAAATGGCTATACTTACCAATACGCTGCAGCGATTTCTTAAAGCTTCAAGCAGCACTTGGAAGCAACCGAACGGCAGACAGCTACAAAATGGGCAGATCTTAGGAGGTGGAATACGCAAAGTCCAAAGTCCACAGTCAGGCGTAGGTGCCTGTGCACACGATCACATCTAAACGACTAAGCAATATATAAACAACCAGCCGTAGAATGTTGCTAAAACGTAGTTGAGGTATTAACAAAGGTAGATTTGGGTTTTAAAAAACTTAAAAAAGATTTAAGTCGACCAGTTGTGAATCTGCACGTTGGCAGTTGTTTGTGGAAACTACAAAATACAAGTTGGTCATCTACTTGGAGAAAAAATTTGGGGGTTTTCATCGTTTTCAAGTTTTTGGGGTCTTCGTTTTCCAGTTTTTGGGGTCTTCGGGTCTTCATTTTCAAGGTATTCGTTTTCAAGACACCCCATTGACTATCAACGCTGACTCAGGTCAAATCAAAGAGACCCTTCTAACTTTGGAGAACATTACCTTAATAGTGGATTCCATATCCAACTTCATCTTGGAGGTTAGAGAATAGAACAAGTCAAATAGTATGTGTATGAACTGTTGTGTCCAGGTTACACTTGTGATTTATTGTCACTTAGGCTCACTTCAAACAGTGAATTTCTGTCGCATCGAATTTAATTTAATTCGACAGAAATGCGGCGATTGCTTCAACACTGAATTCAAGCCATGTCAAATGCAACTCAGCTATTAAATGCAACTCAAATTCGGCTGAAGTTGTTGAATTTAATGCCTCTGTCGAATTTAATTCGGCTTCAGACACCGAAGTTGTGTCGAATTGATGTAAGTACTATTCCATTTCCAAATATCATATGGCTTTACTATTCTTTCGATTTGTAGTTGATTCTGGCTGACACTGAGTAGATGTTATTCTGAAAATGGAGCAGAACATAATTATCATATGCCCATTTCAACTTCTTTCAAACACAAAGATGGCAAAATCTGCTTCGCATTGATATATTTCACAAAGCATTTGCTCGCTTGGTTTTCAAAAACATTCACCTTTGGCTCTTCCGAATAGACACAGTCGTTGCACTTTGATATATTCCTTTCAATAAAATTTTTGGCATTTCTTTCGCGGGCTGTATTAAAATCGGAATTGAGCGCTCATGCTACCACTTGCAGCAAATGTCACAAACAAACAAATGAACTTCCAGTGAGCGCTGATTGGCTAATGTTTTAATATATGGCTCCCCTTCCCTCCCTTCCCTTCCCCCCATTTCCACAGAGAAAGAGAATAGCCAGTTTGCTGGCTACAATATACTCTTCACAGAATGCCGATTACTC
>JAOBYG010592162.1:0-14797 GCA_025403545.1 Epizoanthus stellaris | reverse complement strand
AGGTTCTCGATCTTGACCTTGTCCGCCGCGCTGTCGCTGAGCGGCTCGAGCTGGATCTTTGATCCCCGGGCGAATTCCTGATCGGTATCGAGCACGGTTTCCTCACGCACCCGAGAGGGCGCTTCGGCGAGCGGCTTGCCGTCGACCAGAAAACCAAGATCATCCATCCACACGACGCCCTCGCCACTCAAGAGCACGCCAAAATTCATCGACGTGGCTCGTGGATCCAGTCGCAGCTGAATCGAATATTCCGTCCAACCCGTATCGCCGACAAGCCCTTGGCTCTGCATATTGTCGAAACCGACCATTCCGGACGGCCCATCAAGCCGCAGCCACAAGCCGGCTGATCCGATCACGCCACGAGTCTTCAAGAAGCCTCGCATCTCGATCACTTGGCCACCAAAATCGATTTCGAGCTTACCCGTCAACGAGCTGAAGGGCCCAGCGCTCGATGCATCGCGTTCGATTCGCGCCGCGCCCTTTCCGGCGTGCACCTGCTCAGCCTCGAAGAAGACCGTCCCCGGTGGTCCACCACCCCAGCCAACCGGACTCCGCTGGATCTCGCCGGCTTCAAAGCTCAGCCATGAGTCGAGATTCTCGGGCGTCGCGAAGAGCGCTTGGGCGACGAGAGAACTTTGCAACAAAACGAGCAGCACGAGCAAACGGCGCATTTTTTCTCCGTTCAGTCAGGGCCCCGCTGCCAAGCCAGCAGCTCGCACGGGGCTAGTCTTCCGAGCCGTCCCGCAGGGACAAGGGATAGTAGACAGGGATTTCAATCCCTGTCTTGTTGGCCGCCTGAGTTGAAGTCTCAGGTCAAACGGCGGCTTGGACGGCGGCAAGAATCTCGTCATCGCCTGGCCACGGTTTATTCGTCAGCTTGGCGAGCAGGCCACCTTTTCGCGTCAGCACGAGCTGGCCATCGACCAGCACATCGAATTGCCCACGCTGGCCTTTTTCGAGGTGAACGGAAGTCTTCAGCGTCTCTTCTATCAGGGCAGCGGAACTCGCCGCCTTGGTCGGTGAGACGCCTCAGGTTTCGCAGTAGATAATCTTGATTTCCATGATCCAATGGTAGCAAAGAGGCATCGGGCGAAGTCGAGAAGTGAAATCAAAAAGTGAAATCGAATCGTATGGATTTCCGACTGCGATCGCCCCGCGCGGTCGCTCTCAGCCAAGCGCTCTACCGCTGTGAGCCATCGCCGCGCTCAATTAGTTTTTCTATGTCACGATAGCCGCAATGGCTACCAAGAGTCGCGACGCGGAGGAGAAAGAGCATGTCGAGGTGACGAGCGTGGCGCAGCTGCGCAGCTGGCTCGCGGATCAGCCCAACGATCGTACTTCAGTCTGGTTGATCCACTATAAAAAACATGTGGCCGACAAATACGTCTCGTGGCCGGCTCTCGTGGGCGCCTGCCTCTGCTTCGGCTGGGAATAAATTCTGTCGCGATGACGCATTTCAAATTCTGATCTCGCTGATGACAGTGATGACCATGCCCCACGATCCGTCGGCCAATCCACCTGCCGGGAAAAAGCACGCACTATTGATCGGCGTGCGGACGTATCCGCAGATCCCCAAAGAGCGCGGTGGCCCACTCGCCGGCTGCCATAACGACGTCACCAATATGCGTCAGGCGCTACTCGAGCGCGACTTCGAGCACGCCGACATCGACGTCTGGGTGGACATAGTGGCTGGTTGCGATTGCCCGTTCTGCCAGGAGGAGCTGGAAATCGCCGGCCTGCCGACGCGCGACGGCATCCTGGCCGCGGTCAAGAGCCTGATCGCGAGAGTGCAGCATGGCGAGATCGCGGTGCTTTATTTCTCCGGCCATGGCTCCGAGCTCGCCGGACGCGGCCTCTATGCCGGCTGGCGTTTCCAGACTCTGGTGCCTCACGATAGCGGTCGCGGCAAGGCACCGAATCGCGACATCCTCGATCTTGAAATCGAAGACTGGACGCGTCGACTCAGCGCCGCGACACCCTATTCGACGATCATCTTCGACTGCTGCCACTCGGGCGGTGCGACTGCGCTACGCGGTGGCCCGACTCATTCGGCTGGCGAGTCAGACGAAGCTGCGGGCCCGACGCCGCGCCGCATCGAAGCGGATTCCCGCGATCAGGCCGCAGGCCTCCGGACCGTCTTGCTGGACGAGCAACCGGATGAGTCACGTCCAGTGATTTCTTCCATGCGCGGCGATGGTGCCTCGGCAATCGTGCTCTCCGCGAGCCTGGCGCATGAGCTCTCCTCGGAGACCTCACTCGAGGGGCGTAAACAAGGACTCTTCACCACCGCGCTGACCCGAGCCTTGCGAGAGAAGCTCGGAGAGTCGCTGCGCTGGTCGGAGCTCTTCCCGCAAGTCGCCGCGGATGTCACGGCAGAGAATCTCGCTCAGCATCCGCGGCGTCAGGGCGACGGCCCGATTTTCGAGCCCGGCGATCTTGAGCTTGAAGATATCGAGCCGGCGGACACCATCGAGCTCGACAAGCTGGCGGTGGTGATCGGTCTCGACTACCAGCCGCAAGAAGGCAGCCATAGCTTTCCGGCGCTCAGCACTCCGCGGCAGGATGCCGAGGAGGTGGCGCGGGTCCTGCGCGACGTCCAGGGCTATGAAATCGTCGGCATCAGCTCGAAAAGCACCGGCAAAAAGGCTCCGTTGCTCAACGAGAAAGCCACCCGACGGCGCATTCATAAAATCATCGACCGTTTGATCTCGGTGAAAGCGAAGACCCGGCGCGAGACGGCGGTGGTGATCTATTTCGCCGGCCACGGCGTGGTGCAGACTATCGACGGCAAGCAAGTCGGCTTTTTAGTACCGTGGGATGCTGACGCCGAGGATCCTTCGACCTGGCTGCCGATGAAAGATCTGCGTGATCAGCTGGTCGATGGTATCTGGGAGAAAGAGCGCCTCGAGGCCCTCGGAGCGAAGCGCGGGCTGCAACGCCTGACCAGCCGCCATTTGCTCTTGATTCTCGACTGCTGCTTTGGTGGCGCGCTGGCTTTCGATTTCTTTCGCGGCTCGGATTCCAAGAAGCGGCCGATCTACTACAGCGAATATAAGCGCTTCGTCGAGGGTTCGGCGTGGCAGCTTCTAAGCTCGGCCTCGTTCAATCAGCAGGCGCTCGATCGCAATCCCAAAGACCCTGATCAACAGCACTCGCCATTCGCTGCAGCCGTGATCGAAGGCCTGGCCACCGAGCGCGCCGATTCGAGCCACGACACCGCCGGCGCTGATCACATCGTCACTGCCACGGAGCTGCATCAATTCATCGATGCTCAGCTCAAACGCCTCGGCGTCGATGTGCAGACCCCGAGTCTGATGCCGCTACGTCCACTCGAAGGGCAATTCATCTTCCATGTGCCGGGCTACGAGCCCTCGCCGCTGCCTGACCCGCCGCTGGATGAAGCTGACAATCCTTGGCCTGGTCATGCCGCTTACGAAGCCGCTGAAAAGGACGCTTCAGCGCTCTTCGTGGGCCGCGAATTGGCTGTGCTCGATCTTCTCGACGCCTTCCTCGAGATCCGCCACAGTGGCGATCGGGGGCTCGCGGTGCTCGGCTCGAGCGGCGGCGGTAAGACCAGCCTGGTGAAGGCTGGTCTGCTACCGATTCTGCGAGACCCTGCCGGCGAAAGACGCCGCTACCGGGATCTTCTCTCGCGTTGGGGGCACGATCATTTCCTGCTCGAGGCCGCGGATCTGGAGACCGTGCGCGCGTGGATGGCTGAGCAGGAGCTCGAGCCTCTGCTCGCGGCGGAAAGTTCGGCGGCGGCAGAGAAGCTCGCCGAGAAAGTCCGCGACTGGGCACTGCAAGTCGGCCTGCTGAGCGATGGTGGGGCCACTACCGGCAACGCGACATCACGCCTCGAGATGGCAAGTCTCGGCATGCCCTCCTTCACCGATCATGAAGGCTACGCCTGGTGCCAACGGATCGGGCTGCTCGACTTGATCGACGATCCAGCCACACTCAGACAGCGACTCCGCCTGTGGCACCGGCGCGCTCAGCTGGCAGATTTCTTCGCTCTTTCAAATCGCCAAGCCAAGGAGCTGGTCGGCAGCTGGCGCCTGGTCGAAGCGGTGGCAGATCTGCCTGAGGGCTCGCTCGAAGACGTTATCCTCCACCTCGACGGGCTTGAGAATAGGCGGCACGAGCTCAAGGGCCCGGACTGGCAACGCTTCCATTCCACCGCAGACGCCCTGATGCTGGCCACCGTGCGCTCGAGCGCTCTCGCTCAGGATAGCGAATGGCGGCGGCAGCTGGCGGCGGATCGATGGCGAGAGATCACACCGGCGCGACCGAGGCGCCACGAGCTGCGTCGGGCGATCGTGGAGCCGGCTTCGGATCGCGTTTTGATCTTCGAGCCACCGTCGATCGTCGACCAGATTCTCGAAGAGACCGTGGCAACGCCAACTCCGCTGACACTTCTCTCGCTGCGCCTCTCGGATACCTACGCCCGCGCCTGGGCTCGGCGGCGACAAAGCGGCAGCGACGACCGCGAGCTTCGCGCCGTGGATCTGCACCCCAAAGGCCTCGGCGGATTGCTCGCCGAGCGCGCGGAAGCTGTTTTTCGTCGGCTGCTGCGGCAGCAGCCGACGTCCCCTGGTCACCGCTTTGCGCTCAGACCGGTATTGCGTAGCGTTCTCCTGCGCGCCATCGAGCTCGACGAGGGTCGGATCTTGTGCCGGCCGATTCCTTTCGCCGAGCTCGAGCTTTTCGATCAGCCCACGCACCGCCTGCTCCACGATCACCTCTTACCCGAAATGGCGCAAGCGCGGGTTTTTTCCGTCACTGAGCGCGGCGTCGAGTTGGCGACGCCGGAGCTGCTCACCGCCTGGCCGCGGCTCAGGCGCTCGATCCGGCTGCTTCGAAGGTATCCCCAGGCCCGCAAGATCACGCCGAGCGCCAACGCCTGGAAGAGCGAAGGCTATTCACGGGGTCTGCTGATCCCGAATGTGCCGCACCTCCCGAGCATGCTCGAGCTGTCGGTGCTCTCGCAGCTCGAGCGCGCTTTCGTGGTCGCCAGTGAGCTCGAGAGACGTTGGCATATCTGCATGGCGCTGGCCCGAAAGATCGGCAACGTCGATAGCGATTGGGCGTCTTGTGCGCTCCGCGTGACGGCAGCGGCGCAGCTCGCTTTGCAGACGATCCAGGACCGTCAAGAGCTGCTCGGAGATCCGGCCGTCGAAGAAGCCTTCGCCGCGGCAGCATCAAGTGCCGACCGTGTGGCTCATGAATGCCTGACGGCGGCGGAGCAGGCCCTCCACGACGTGCTGTCGACGACTTCGCTCTCGCTGGCGCTCGAAGTGCCCCCGGAGTGCGCCGGCAAAGCGATCCTCGGCATCGCGTTCAGGGATGCCGAGTTGCGGGCGCGGCTTGGCGATCGCGTGGTGATCTGGGATCTTGAGCACCTCGAGGCAGCGCCGCGCACCTCTCAGGACGTGGCGGCGGCGCCGGCTCAAGGCGATGGCGCGCTTTTTACCGAGGCGGAACGTCGCCAGCGCAGACCCCGCCGCGTCGGCTCCGGCCCGGGCGGTCCGATGGCGCTGGCGAGTCAAGAACGGGCGATCCGCTTCTTTGCTCCCGGTCAAGCCAAGCTACCTTTCGGCCCTTTCATCAAACCACCTACCACTCTTCTTGGGCATCAAGCCGCAGCGGATTTTCTGCTCTTCGACCGCCAGCGCCGTTTCCTCGCCTCAGCGGCCAACGGACCCGCGGGCGCCGAGCTCCGGCTCTGGCCGCTGGATCGAGAATGGGGCTCGGCGTCACAGCCGCTCACCCGCTTCGACGCCACACTCAAGGAGGCCGAAGGCAAGAAAAGCGCCGGCTTCAAGGCCACCTCACCCGGCGCTTCTTGCCGCCTGGAAGCCGGCGGGGCTCTGCCGAGAAAACTCGGCGAAGATTGGCAGATCACGTCTTTGGCCGAGGATCTCTCGAGCTTTGAGCTCCGTCACGCCAAGGATGAGCGCCATCTCACTTTCAAGCTCCGCGAGTCGAGCAGCGAGCAAGCACCTCAGGATCCACCAGCAGATCGGCGCCGCGGACTATTTTCGAAGCTGCCACCACCGCCGCCCTTCCTACGTGCCAAGACCATGGCTGCGCCGTCGATACGCCTCGAGGCGACGGCAGACTCACTCACCGTGCTGAGCAGCGACGGCAACGGCTGCCTATTTTCCCTCGCTGATGGCCGACGCCTTTATCCCAGCGAAAACGATCCCGCCAAAGACGATCCAGCCAGGCCAGAGCTGGTCGCTTTGAGACTCTCCCCCGACGGCCGGCGACTCGCCGTTGCCGGCCTCGATGGCAGCGTCAGCCTGATCGCGCTCGACCGCGGTGCTTTGCCGGTTTTTCTGCCCGGTTCAGGGCGCGATGGCTTTGCGGTTCGTTCCTTCGCCTTCGACCGGGACGGCGGCCTCCTGGCCGTCGAGCGAGAGGCCGTCTATGAGCTCGGCCGTCGCCGCCTCGACCTCTACCGCCTCGATATCGAGGAGCTGATGCTGCTCGCTCGCGGCCATGCTGGCCGGGTCCTGACCCAAGCTGATTTCCCGCCGGTATTGCCTATTGGCCCCTCAGATCTCGGCGCAATCGCCGATCCGGCGGCCGAGAAAATTGCAGCAGAGAAAAAACTCTACCTGGCGGCAATTCGTGTCGCCGGAAAGTCCGAATGACGCCCCAGCGTCATGACATCTGAAAATGAAGGAGAATCCACATGTCCGTGCAAGCTGTCTCCCGTATCGCCGCCCTCCTGGCCCTCGACGCCGATCTGCTCAAGGAATACGTTCCGGTCTATGAAGACGATGACCAGGAAGAAGATCTGAACGAATCCAATCGTGCCCACCTCGCCCATCTCTACCGTCATCAGCTGACAGATGAGGAGAAGGGGCTGATCTCAGACGGAGATATGAATGCGACTTATCAATATCTCGCTGATCATTTGGACAAACCGGTCAACGGCGAAGCGCTCGGCGGTACAAACGAAGGTGGCGGTGGCTGAGGCTTCGTCTTGACAGCCGATAGTCAGGGAATAAATTCCCTGTCTACTATGCCTTGTCCCTCCGGTACGGCCCCGCGAGTTTCACTCCGAACGACCTGCCGGCCACATAGCTCAGATCAATCTTGCCGATCCGCAAGGAAGGAGCGCGCTAGCTCCACGGCCTCTTCTTCGATCTCACCCTCGCCCCAATAGCTGAGGAAACGTTCAAAGAGAACTTTGGCCTCGTCGACCTCACCGGCTCGATATCGCGCCAGCCCTTCGAGGTAGAGGCCATGCACCCAGGCGAGCGGCTGTTCCAGATGCTCAGATCCGCTAGCGCTCGACAGCGCCAGCCAATCTCTTGCAGCATCAGGACGGCCCGCCGCCATCTCCGCCTCGCCGAGCGCAGTCCAAATCGGCACATGCGGCGGGAAGACGTGCCAGCTGAATTCGATGCCTCGAGTCGGCAGCAGGGCAGCGGAGCGCGCAAGCGATTTCGCGGCGGATTCGGTGTCGCCTCTGGCAAGCTCGAGCAGTCCTTCTAGCTGATAGATCTGCCTTTCTTCCACGACATTTGGCTGCCGACGCCAACGGGCCCGCAGCGTCTCAGCCAAATTATCGGCCTCCTCGCCTCTGCCAAGGGCCTGCTCGGCAAGGGCTTCGAAGAAGAGTCCTTGTAGCTCGGGCCATTGTCCGACGCCTTCATTCTGGGCACTGCGAGCTGCATCGCGGGCCTCGGAGGCTCGATTGAGTCGCAATAGCAACTCTGCCAAGAAGCAGTGTGCCAAGGCCCGATCAGGCCCGGTCGATTGTGCGACCGCTTGTTCGAAATGATGCTCGGCGATGGCAGCGGCGCCCTGATAGAGCGCATTGCGGGCCAGCGAGACATGGCCTCGCCAGGTGCCAAAAGCATCCTCCAAATCGAGAAGGCTGGTCGCCTCGGTCTGCGCTCCAACCAGATCTCCTGAGAGCACGGATAGACGCCAGCGCCCATAGTAAACCTGCACGGTACCTGGTCGCAGTCGGGCGACCTCTTCGAATACCTTAAGCGACTCCGGATAGCGGCCCCACTCAGTCAGGTGCCATGCCAACGAATATCGGATCAACCAATGATCAGGATGACGCTCGGCAAATCCTTGGAGCAAACTCTCGCCGGTCTCGAAGTCACCCAAAGCAGCATAGGAATTGGCGGCACCGTAGTAGTTGCCCCAATAGTCGTGTCCCTCGCCTATCAGGCGCTCGAACTCGACGATGGCATCAGAATATCTCTCGATGAAGGCATAGCGGCGGGCCAGATTATTTCGCACACCCGGGCTCTCCTCCGGGTAAACCTTCAGAGCCAGGAGATAGGTTTCAATGGCTCGCGCAATCGTCGACCATCGAGTGCCGTAGTGGACCGCTTCAGCGTCAAATCGTTGATCAAGTGGCAGCCGCTGCTCTCCCAGTGCAAGGGCTTTCGCAGAATATTCCTCAGCTTGGTCGACATGGCCCAAAGAGTGATGGAGCTTGGCCAAACGCATATAGGCCAACGCGAATTCTGGATCGAGCTCAACCGCCATCTCCGTTTCGGCGATGGCTTCGTCGATCTGTGAATCTTTATACAGTCGCCGAGCCTTCAGATAAGCCTGCCAAGCCGCGACCGACCCGGTGGTCGTCGCCTCGACGCTCTCCGGTGCGATTTCCGGCAGCGTCGCGTCGAGCAGATTTCGCAGGCCGCTACTGACCTGATCGACCAATTTGAAGATGCTCTCGCTGCCCTCTCCATCAACAGACCTGGCAAGTAGAACCTCCCCGCCTTCAAGACGCTCCAGCGAAATGGCGAGACGTAGGACTTCTCCGAGCTGGGCAAAGCTGCCGCGCAGAATCACCTCGGCTTCGTCTTGCCGCGACTCGGCGACGACTTCCAATTCAGGTGACTGAGCGAGGTCGGTGATCAGCAATTCGGCGATGCCTTCACGCAGCCAGTCGAGCTCTTCCTGACCGGTCAGATTTCGAAACGGCGCCACGGCTAGAGTCTGACGCTCGACCGGCGTCGCTGCCGACGCCTGCGTGATCGTCGCCGTTTTGCGGGAGGCGAACCAGGTGGCGGTGGAAGCGAGCAAAATCAGCAGCGCACCGACGGCAAAGAACCAGCGACGAGGCGGCGGCGCGGTCAGAGGGGCCAGAGGGGCCAGGTCGGTACGGCTTTCGAGCAACCTCTCAGCCAGATGGTCCTGGCGTAGCCGTAGGAGATTGTGGCGCAGCGCCTCGGAGCTTTGGTAGCGATTCACCGGGTCTTTTTCCAGGCAGCGCTCGATCAGCCTTTCAAGCTCTGCCGGAAGGTCGGGCCGCCGTGCCAGCAGCGGCGGTGGATCGATGGTCAAAATCGCATTGATGCGATCGGTGAAATTCTTCGCCGGAAAGGGATGCTCGCCGCTCGCCATGCGGTACATCACGATGCCGAGTGAGAAGAGATCGGAACGCGCGTCGACCTTCAGACCTTGCACCTGCTCAGGCGCCATATAGGCCAAAGTGCCGATCGCCGTGCCTTCGCGCGAGAGATTTGGACCGTCGGGGCTCTGCACCTGGGCGATACCGAAATCGAGAATTTTGGCCCGACCGCTTTTCGTCACCATCACATTCGCCGGCTTCAGATCGCGATGCACGACGCCCTGCTCATGGGCCGCTGCCAAAGCGTCCGCGATCTCGATGGCGATATCGAGGAAAGTCTCCAGCGCCAGGCCGCTTTCAGGGATCTGCGAGCCCAGGGTCTCGCCTTCGATCAGCTCCATGGTCAAGAAGCGGACGCCCGAATCTTCCTCGATCGAATGGATGGTGACGATATTCGGATGATTCAGCGTCGCCAGCGCCCGCGCCTCACGCTCGAAGCGTTCCAGCCAGCCAGGCCGCGTGGCCATTTCCGGAGGCAGGACTTTGATCGCGATCTTGCGGCCAAGACGCGCGTCCTGACCGATATAGATCTGCCCCATACCGCCTTCGCCGATATGGTCGACGATCGGATAGACGCCCAGACGCTGCTCTCCCGAAGGGAAGCGCCAGCCACCGGAGGCCAGGTCATCGGCAGTCGATCTTTTCCCAGCACTAGAAGAAACGGCGCTATCCCAAAGAGTCTCCGCGGCACCGATCGCGCCCGTCGACTCCGGATGGCTCGCCGCTGGCGCTTCCCCCGGCCCTTCCCCAGGCACTTGCCCTGCCCTGGCCCGAGCCAGACCCCGTGGTCCGGATCTTTGTCGCAAGGATCCCTCATCGATCGTCAGCTCCTCAGAGGAGCTCTCGGCAGTGAGATCGCGAAGATCGCCCGTGCCGAGTCCGGCCAGGCCATCAGATGCCGGCTTCTCGAGGAAATCGCCGAGATCGTCTTCAGCGCGCAGCCAGCGCCAGGCAGCCTCCAAACGGTCCGGATCCTCAGCGCAGGCTGATTCGAGGAAGGCGCGCTGCTCGTGCGCCGGCAACTCGAGCGCCCGCAGAACCAGATCAGTGATGCCGTTCTCAGATTTGGCAGCCATCGAGGGGGAAATTCACGGGCAATTCAACTAGGCGTCGACGGTCGAATGTAACGCCAGGCGATTGCCTTCGCTATCGAGCACCAGGGCGCGGAAGCCATGAGGGCCGATCGGCGTCACTTCTTGAAGCACCGAGCCTCCGTGATCGAGCGCTTTGGCGACGGCGTCGCGAATGCGCCCTTCGGCGTTCATATAGACCAGAATGCCCTGGCTGGCAGTGACTTCCTCAGCCTTCGGAATCAAACAACCGCCATTGCCTTCAGCATGCTCCAGAACACTGAAAGCAAAGCCTTCAAAGGCTTCACGATGAATATCGATATCGAGCACAGCGGCATAAAAAGCCGAGGCGCGGTCCAGATCGACGACCGGGATGTCGACCCAGACGACGCGATTCTTCTCAGCATTAAAATCGGTCATCAGCAGCTCTCCTCGAGGTCAGGGGTCGGGTCAGGGTCGGGCCAAAGCGCAGTGGCGGGTGAGGGCCAGGATCAGTATTCGGTTCCCTCATGATAGCTGCTCCATACCCCGGCACGTGGCGCAATGACGGCAAATTGCAACCCAGGACCCTGGCCAGAGCGTATGACTAGCATGCTCCTCCACGGCCTCGTTCTCCTAGCCCTGACACCGACCGTCACACCGGCGGAACAGACGCTTCGCCTGGCGGTCAGAACCTCAGATACCGCGATCGTCGAAGCGCTCCGGGAAGCGCCGATGCAACGCTTCGTGCTGCCGCAACGCCCAGACCTGAAGCTCGAAATAAGCCCTGAGGCTGAAGGCGAGGTGGTCGTCGAGGTTGCCCAGCTGCCGGCTGCGCCTGCTCACGCCAAGGCGCTCGCCGAGCGGCTCAGCGGCGTGCCAGCGGCGCTGCACGAAGACGGCTTCGAGCTCGGCGGTGCGCGCTACCGGGATCCGGGCCTGAGCTTCGCCGTCCGGCTGCCACAGACCAGGCATTGGATCGTCGGCGGCTACGAGGCCAAGACCACCGCCAACGTCGTCGACCTTGTCCTGCGTCAAGAGGCGGCGATTAGTTTTTCCCGCCGCCAAGAGCCCTTCGACTACCTGGTCTTCGAGCATGATCATTCCAGGCGTTCGGGCAGGTGGCAACAGATCGGCACCGACGTCACGGCGAACGCCTCGGAGCGTGACGATATGCGCAGGCGCGAGATGACCTATGCCTCGATGTGGCAACTCGAACGCGCGCATATCAAGCTGCGTGTGCCCGCAGCCGCGCGACAGGATCCGCGCGCGATGGCCTTGGCGGCGACGCTCGACGCCATGGTCCCGGACCTGCTCGCCCGCCTCGGCAAAAAGCTCGAGCAGCCGATCGAGATCGTGGTCGAAGCCGACCACGTCGAGCAGGGGCGCCATACTGGCGATATCGACCCGGCGGTGCTCTTCCGAGATCGTCTGCACCTGGTTTACCACTCGGACGATGTCGATTTCTATCGCGTCGAGATGGCCCGCTTGCTGATCAGACGGGCGCGACTCAAGCTTCCGCCACTGCTCGAAGACGGTGCCGCTCTATGGCTCGCCGAGCGTTGGTACGGTCGCCATTTCGACGATTGGATGCCGGATTTGACCGCTGCCGACGTGCTGCCCAACGCCGAGGAAATCCGGGCCAGAAAACGCTCCGGCGATGGCTCGAAAGTGATTTTTTCCCCGGCGATCGCCTGGGGCTTCGACCAGCTGCCGGCCCGGACCCTCATCGCCAAGCTCGAAGCGACCGGTCATCGATCGCTGGCTGCCAAGCTGAGCTCGCTGAAGCCGCCCACGCCAAAGGCCAAGGTCTTGCCGGCGCGGGCCACGAGCCTGCCTTTCCAGCACGGTGTCTCTTTCGCGATGTCGAATGGACTCGAAATCGGTTATCACGCGCCGGGCGTCGATGATCAGCTCGCCAAGCTCAAAGCGATGGGTAGCGACGCCGTCTCGCTGATGCCTTTCGCCTATCAGGCTCGCTCAGACTCCTCGCGCCTGTCTTTCCTCAATCGCTCGCCGAGCTCGGAAACCGATGTTGGCGTGATCCACGCAGCGCGCCGCGCCCACGAGCAGGATTTCTATGTGCTGTGGAAGCCGCATATCTGGCTTTCCCATGACAGCTGGCCGGGCGATATCGCCATGGCCGGAGAGGCAGATTGGCAATCTTGGTGGCGCTCCTACCGGCGCTATATCGTGCATCACGCGATGCTGGCCCAATTCGCCGACGCCGATATGTTCTCCGTCGGCGTCGAGCTCGGCAAGACACTCGAGCGTGAGGCCGAGTGGCGACATCTGATCTCATCGGTGCGCCGCATCTATGCCGGTTCGCTCACCTACTCGGGCAATTGGTGGGGCGATTACGATCGCGTGCCCTTCTGGGACACGCTCGATGTGGTCGGCGTCGACGCCTATTTCCCGCTCGCTGGCGGCGCCGAAGCCACCGACGCCGAGCTGAGCGAGGGCGCTCGCAAAATTGCTTCGCGCCTGGCTGAAGATGCCCAGCGCTACCGGCGTCCGATTCTGCTCACTGAAGTCGGCTTTGCCGCTCGCCGCGGCGCTTGGATCTCACCCCATGAAGAGGGCGGTGAGATTTCCGAGCAGCACCAACAACGCGCCTGGTCGGCGCTGCTCGAGGCTCTCGGCCGCCCGAGCTGGTTGCGCGGCCTCTACGCCTGGAAAGTCTTCAGTCACGAAAGAGCTGAGCGCACCACCAGGCCCGACTTCCGATTCATGAAGCGGCCCGCCCGCGCCGAGCTCGAGCGCTATTTCCTGGCCACCGAGACCCAGTCCAGCGAGACCGACGTCACGACAGGGAATTGACTCGCCGTCGCCGATGGGGCGAACCTGAAACTTCGCCTTGAAGGCCAGCCTCGCCCCTACCGATGTCATCGGCCTCTTCGTGACGGCGAATCCTTTGTGGGCGAAGAGGAGCCCCGTCCCTACATCTGTTGGAATAGTTGAAGTGACACGCCGTACGTTCCGCCGCTTGGAGGCGGGGCCCTTACTGAGCTCAAACTTGATCTTGAGAAGACGTTCCAGCGGCGATGTATTTGTCAGCTCGGCCAGGTTCTTGAACCCCAAAGGGGTTGAATATCAAAGCCCAGGGTAAGCGAAGCGCCACCCTGGGTTGTCACGCCACGGGACACCCAACCCCAACGGGGTTGAATACCTCTTTGTCGCCATCGAGGCTGAAACTCCATCCCGCGTTCAAGCGACAGGGATTGAAATCCCTGTCTACTATCCCAAAAAGGCAAGTTTCACCCCGGTACGTTCCGCCGGCTTGGCGGCGGGGCCGAAACTGAGATGAAACTTCAATTCTGGCGGGCCAACAAGACAGGGATTGAAATCCCTGTCTACTATCCCTTGTCCCTCCGGGACGGCTCGGAAGTTTCACCCCGTACGTTCCGCCGGCTTGGAGGCGGGGCCGAAACTGATCTGAAACTTCGTCCTGAGAAGCAGCAGATGGTGTCTCTATCTCGATATTTTCGCTGGCTCCCACACTGGGAGCGCCGGCGTCCCGCCGGCTCTTCGGGTGGCATTCAGAGCCGGCAAGATGCCGGCGCTGCCAGTAGATTCGCTCCGGTACAGACCCATCTCGATCGCTTCAACTCGTATGATCCACCGGCTTGGAGGCGGGACCCCCACTGCGCAACAATGTTTTGAATCGGATGCTGGAAATCGGACGTGTGAGCTCGACGGCGATAGGTGCCTAGTCGGAGCCAGAACCTGGAGCCATTTGCCGGTCTCGGCTTGGTGCACCAACGCCGAAGGGCGAGGTCATCCCTGTCTCGCGCATCGAATAAGCTGTAGCCTTCCCAGGAGATGACGATGCCTCAGCCTCCAGAACCCAGCCCATCCCCGCTGGAGCAACTCGGCATATACCGCGTCGAGTCGTTGCTCGGGCAGGGAGGCATGGGCGAGGTTTACCTGGCCTGGGACGAGCTTCTCCAGCGCCGTGTGGCGATCAAGCGTGTCCGGACCGACCGCCTGGGTGACGAGAGGCAGCGGATCCGTTTCCTGCGCGAAGCGCGGGCGGTGGCGCGCCTCGACCATCCGGCTATCGTACGCGTTTACCACATCCTCGAGCGGGACGAGAGCCACTGCCTGGTGATGGAGTACGTGCAAGGTCAGGATCTAGCTACGATCATCGCCAACGGCATGGTGAGCCTGGCGCAGGCGGCGATTTTCGGCCGCGACATCGCCGCCGGGCTCGCCGCCGCTCACGACCAAGGCATAGTCCATCGGGACCTCAAGCCGGCGAACGTCATGGTCGCCGCCGGTGATCAGACTGCAGGGACGACTCCCGACCTGACCGGCCGGACCACTCCCGGCCGGATCAAGATCCTTGATTTCG
>JAOBYG010591051.1:0-14799 GCA_025403545.1 Epizoanthus stellaris | reverse complement strand
TCTCGCCTGCCCACGCGGCTTTTTTTTTGCAACTCTCGACGGATTACGGAGGGAAAAGGGGGACTACTCGTAGTCTACGCTTGCGTTGCTTGGTTCACGTGTTAATTACGGTGCTTGTGTTTCGCTACGATTGCCATAGTGGCTGTGGTGTGAACCAAGAAGCATGCCTTGTCGTAGAGCAAGGCGGATAAGGAATAGCTGCAACCAATGGCATGTCTTTTTAATATTGATTTTAACAAGTTGTTAAAGTTACATTTTCAAAATTAAAACGTCAGTAGTTTTGTGTGACTAGAAAAAACCAGCTTTTCATGAACATACGTTGACAAACATGTATTTGATAAAAAAAAAATTGTTTTTCAAAATCGGTTGGTTCCTTTGTAAATATTCACGGAAATGTTTCTAGTTGCAATTTTCTTTGGAAAAGTCAACTTTTAAAGACGTAACATAAATACGATTGACGTGCAATAAGCCAATATTTGATGACATACCATAACGTTGTCGTCAAAACTACAAGTATTGATATACCTAAATAAGGCTGTCGTCCATAACTCCAGGAATTGAGAGCATACCTAGACAAGGTTGTCTTCCAAAAATGTCAACAGTTGAGCATATACCTACACAAGGTTGTCGTCCAAACATATCAACAGTTGAGCATATACCTAGACAAGGTTGTCGTCCAAAAATGTCAACAGTTGAGCATACACCTACACAAGCTTGTCGTCCAAAAATGTCAACAGTTGAGCATATACCTTCACAAGGTTGTCGTCCAAAAATGTCAACGGTTGAGCATATACCTACACAAGGTTGTCGTCCAAAAATGTCAACAGTTGAGCATATACCTACACAAGGTTGTCGTCCAAAGATGTCAACAGTTGAGCATATACCTACACAAGGATGTCGTCCAAAGATGTCAACAGTTGAGCATATACCTTCACAAGGTTGTCGTCCAAAAATGTCAACAGTTGAGCATATACCTACACAAGGTTGTCGTCCAAAAATGTCAGCAGTTGAGCATATACCTACACAAGGTTGTCGTCCAAAAATGTCAACAGTTGAGCATATACCTTCACAAGGTTGTCGTCCAAAGATGTCAACAGTTGAGCATATACCTACACAAGGTTGTCGTCCAAAGAGCTAACTTTCGAGGACATACCAAGAAAAGGTTATCGCAAAAAAATGACTTTCGAGGATATAACAAGACAAGGTTGTCGTTGAGAAAACCAACTTTCGAGGACAACCTGGACATAATTCGATAACGTGTGAGGTACTCTGATCAATTCAGTTGGACCTCCACTTTGTCAAGATAGCCGTACGTCCAAGTATCAACACAACCGAAATACTGGATATCTCTTTACTAGCTGGCAAACAACATTAATTTGGGTTCTTTTGCAGAATTTCCACCTCTTATTTCCAAAGTTGTCAAAATTTCGACCTATTATTCTCTCAATTCTTTTTTGAAAATTTCGTACCTATTATTCCTGAAATTATTCCGGGATATTTCCGGAAGCCTACAACAACGTAGCGTTGTGAGATGAAACGTGTTGCTGCGCGTATTACTACCCACTCGAACAACTTACCATGCAATAAATCCCTTTGATGCAAGTTGCGGAAACAAACTGCACAAACTCAACTGAACTTCTACTTTTTCCAACAAATGTGTGATTTGTTGGTCGTATTACCACCAGTAAACAATTCAACTTTATCGTTTTTGCCTCGGACAGTCTTGTCATAGTCAATACCCAACAGCAAGTTCTTATCTCTATCCTCTCGTTTTTGTTTACAATTTGCGCTATTTCGCGCGCGCTCTGTCAGAGTGACATGAATTTTCACAAGCCAATCACAAGCGGTCGTTTCAAGATCTGTTGCGTGCCAAGTTGCAGCGCTGGTGGTAATACGAGCTACAAATCGAATTAAATTATGTTGCATAAAGTAGAAGTCCAGTCTACTTTGTGTAACTTATTTTAACATCTTGCAACAAACGAATTTGTTACGTGACAAGTTGATTAAGCGGGTTGTAATACGCGCAACAACACATTTCAACACGCAACGCTACGTTGTTGCGCGTCAAGTTGAAAGAAATTGTTGCTCGTATTACCGAACCTTAACAAAACAAACATTTGTTGCGGAAAGAAGAAGTCGAGTCTACTTTGTACAACTTGTTTCCTCAACTAGCAACAAGGGAATTTGGTGCGTTGCAAGTTGTTCAAGCGGGTTATAATACGCGCAACAACACGTTCCAACCTGCAACACTATATTGTTGCGCGTCAAGTTGGAGAAAAATGTTTAGTGCTCGTATTACTGCACCTTAACCCTTAAGCGTATAGGGGGGGGGGTCAAAATTACCCCCTCACCAAAGGTTTCGGGCCTAACTTTTTACCTTTAAAGCTATTGCCATGATGTTTTCAATACCTGTAGTCAGATAAATGAGACGTATTTTGACACTAATTAGATGACGTCAGCATGCATAATTTATGCGAAAAATATGCAAATTAGGCTTTACGTTCAGAAATTGCAATTTTTCTGGAAAAACGTGTTTCGATTCAGATTTTTGTAGTTTTTACCGTTTATTTTGTGGTTTTTACCCACAAAACAATGTTTCCTACCTGTTTTCAACTGTTTTGCTGAAAATGATCAAGAAATTAAAAAATTGACAAATCCAAGATGGCGGCCAAAATGGCGGACATGTGTGGAACAGCTGTTACCACAGCAACAGTAATTCATTAATTGACAACTGTTGCCATGGAAATTAATTAGTAAAGTGTGGACTACTTGCATGCCCCCCCCCCCCACTTGAACGTTCGTGTTATGATTTTAGGCTTATACGTTTAAGGGTTAACTCTGATCAAGTTCAAAATATGACTTATATTCTAGTTATGCAATGCTAGCGAGTGGGATATCGTGGAATATCCCACGGGTCACTTGTATTTTCCGTACACGAACAAACTAGAATTGACAAGTGTGATACTCACCGTATACCACGAGGCATTGCACGACTACCTTAGACATTGTATCTACCTTCGGAAAACGTTCGGAAATCTTCGGAAAATACTTGGAAAACTTCGGCTATTTTCGAAGTCTTCAGAAAGTGAAGAACGTAAATTCTGAAACAATTCTTCGGACTTCTTCAACTTTTGGAAAATCTTCAGAAATTCTCTTGAAATCTTCGAAATGTCTTTAGGAAATCTTTCAAGGGTTCGGGAATATTTGGAGGGGCTCCGAAATGTTTGTACAGTCTGCGTAAGGACGCATGTAAAGCGAGAAAAGTTATGGTATACAACGGCTTTCCAACGTTCTGATTGACTGTATTTTCTGCGACATTGGATAAATTAAAAAAGCCAATTTGTATGAACATTTGACAAATCACTTCAAAGTAAGTATGTCACCATATTAGTCTCACTGACGGAGGCATTCTCTAGTTGCAAATGTTTTGGAAAAGACAACTTTTGAGGTCATACTTATACAAAGTTGCATTGAAGTCCAAAGCCCTGGACACACGTTGCAACATTACATACAATATTGCGCGCAATTGTTTCAATCAGTGTGGCCATTTTGCTTGCTGCAGTAGTTTGGCGGTCAAAGAAACCTACGTGAAATGCTATTGACTAAAAATTCACCGTTTCGTCAGACTATTGCATGCAATGTTGTGATTAGTGGCCTGACGGTGAAATTGTTGCATGCAATGTTGCAGAAGTAGGATCACACGATGCAACTGTTCCAATACGCACAATATTGCACGCAATTCTGCATCGTGTGGCCGGGCATTAAGGCTACCTTCACACTTGGGGTTAGGATTTCGTATTCACAAAGTTTCCGTATTCATGACGTCTTCTAGAATAATAAACATCCCGGATTCGCAAGCGTTTACACTTGATAACGAATCCGAAATAGTCACATAACACGTGTTCTTCATCTGTATTTGCATATTGGCGTGGATACATAGGAGTGATCCTGGGCACGAGTTTAACGTTTGAGCGAATCCGGAACACTCCGTTTACATCGAAACGTTATCGGATACAAAGTTTGTGGATACAAAGGTTCCACTTGTAATCGCGAATTCGTTTTGATCCTGTTTTCATTCATATTCTTCCCGGATTCGCTTCAACGAGTGTAAACAATTTTGTGAATCCGCAACAAAATTATCCCTGTTAGCCAGGAATCCTGGATCTTTTGCCCAAGTGTAAACGTAGTCTAAATAAAATGATCAAGCACTGAGGACATACATAGGGCCATGAAATAGAGGTATTTATACGCTGTTGACTTTATGGAGGTGTGGTGGGAGTATATTGCAGTCCTTCTTCACTTTGTCTTCTCTCCATATCGTAGGAGGAGCTTGCGTCCTTGATTTTCCAGTTTCTGCCTGGCGTCCGGATACTCGGTGAGTACTGCCAGTAAATCTTCCTTGGATAGGCATAATAGGTCCGTGAACCCGACCGACCGCACGTTGGCCGTCCGTCGGTTACCGACACCTGACACATTCAGAATACTGATCTCGCCAAAACAACTGCCTTCAGAAAGCGTGGCTACCACCGACACCCCGTCGTCACCCACCACTCGTAGACACCCATTACCGACAATGTACATCGATTTTCCAAGATCTCCCTTGCGGCATATGTAGTCTCCAGGTGAGAAAACTTGGGGCCGTAACTTCAACACTAGTTCTCTTAATAGCCCTGGCTCACAGTCGGAGAATATCTCCACTTGTTTGAGAGTTTCCAGATGCACGTTTACAGCTAGCTCTGCGCGTAACTTGTCTGGCAACTTCTGCAGAGCCTGAAGTTCATCTAACGACTGCTCATTGGACCATTTATAATCAAGCCAGGCGATTACACGTTTTTTTAAGTCGCCGTCGACACCCCGAAAGTTCATATACTGTTTTATTGCCTCAACGTGATTCATAAATTCTCCCCTCGAGGTTGTGGCCTGAGTGATCATGCTACCAAAGTGACCAACAATGGCTGCAAACACCAAATAACCCACCGTGATGTCAACAATTACAAACAAAAGCTCCGAGTTGATCTCCGGCGGGTGAAGGTTCTCTCCAGTCGTCATGATCAACGCTGACCAGTAGAAGCTGTGCAAATACTGTCTCGTGAGAGAGTCGTATCCAGTCTTGTTCAAAGACGGGTGAACCCAGTTGTCAGAGCCCAACCCAATCGACTGCGAGATGAGAAAATAGAAGCAGGCATTCCAGTGAAAGACAAGTAGAATCACTGACGTGAGTGTGATCAACCTCAGAAGATGCGGAAAGCTTGTGGATGTTTCTGTCTTCCTTAAGAATGTAATGACACGATGGATGCGAAGTAGACGCAGAAACCTTAATGCCACCATGTCAGCACCAAATGCTATATACAGCAGATCCAGAGGCAATACCGAAACACAATCCAGTTTGAATACTTTACTAGCCATGTATCGGCGTCGTAATTGACCCAGGTTTGTGACGAGAATTCCCCTTTCGAGATAGCCTGTCAACAAAACAAATTTGGTAAGCAACTAAACAGTTTACAAAGCATGTTTAAAAATAGAAAGCAATTTTGCTTATCGTAACGCAGGTATCCTGCCACACACATTATCATCCAACGATATTGTATCGTATACTAATTAAATAGTTGTACAATTAATGTTGCAGGCAAAACGAACCGTGAGGGGCCGGTTTTACATAATTGCCTTTAAACTCTCTTGATTGCATGATTGCATGAAATTTGTCACGGATTTGGCATGTTCTACAAAGAAGACCAGAATACAGGTGTTACTCCTTTGTATCTCTTGGATTTTCGTGTAACTTCATTTTAACAACACAAGAGAATTTGGCGGCCACGAGCGACAAAACTTAAAACGTAGTGATTAATACAGCCGTCTAAGTTCTTATTTTCCACGACTAATAACTTCAAATCGACGATTGTATTTGAAGTTATTGTTCGCGGAAACTGGAACCGGTAATTCGGAAATGTGTAAAGAAGTTGTTCGCATGCAATATGTTATTTTACCAATGTAAAGTTATTCTCCTTCCAGTTCTCCGAGGGGGCAAAGTTTGAACAATTTGATGGCGGAGCACCTTATTACATGAATTTTTTCGCGACACTTTCGATTTCGCGATTTTGGAGACATTTTAGAAACTGGGTCACTTAATTGTTCATTTTTTATTTTAATAGTTGTAAAGACAGGATCAAACGAAATTGAGAGTTGCATGAGAGTTGGACGCCGAGAGTTTGGTCAACGTTCATGTGTGGGGTCAAACGAGAACGAGAGTAGATGCGAGTGGACCGAAAAATTGCAAAGGAAATCAAAACTCTCATCGATTCTCAAACTTGATGAGAACGCATGAGAGTCGATGACAGTGCACGAGAGTTGGCGGTCAAACGAGAGCGAGAGTTTCGGAGCTCTCATCAACTCAAATGCACATGAAACCGAACTGTAACGTGTCCAACTGTGTGTAATTTTCGCGACAAAAAATTCTCGAGAGATTTTTTCGCGTCACTAAATTTTCGTTTTATTAAATTTGATGTCGTGAAATTTCTTATGTAATAACTAGAAAGCAATTAAATGTTGTCCCTCTAGGGACCTGTAAAAGATAACAAATTTACGTTGGTAAAAATAATGTATAGACCATTTCACAGTGGTATTAAGGGTGGTCAAGCCTGTACCTGGTGGCGGGGCTAAGGTCGACCTTGGCCTTGTACTGTAAGAGACGTGAAATTATTTAGCATAATAATAAAACTGATATTCATATAAAAAAGAAGAGGGTTAGCATCAATGGCCACTCAACCTTAACTTTGAAAAGACTGGTTGCATTGTTGATAACACTCGCATCATTTATATATCCGAGAAAAGTATATTGACTGGCTAAGCGGTCTACTCGGGTTCACCCGTTCAATATACAAGTCTATATCAACGATCTTCCGAATTTTGATATCTTTATTGCGGCGTGAATTTAAACGTATCACATATTATCAGAGCGTGATTTCCCTATAGAATAGTACATTATTAGGCGGAATACAATGCGAACTTCACTTCACTTTTATGAATGGTACTGAAAGCGCATGTTCGTAAATGTAAACGTAAAACATATATTTTGTTACCTAGTTAATATTTCTATGTAAGTTAGAGCAGTAGAATATATCGTTATGATCGATTATTTGTTGAAATTTATTATACTCACATAACGTACGTAGTCTTGATTTTTTGTGTGTGTTTCGGTCTCATATAATGAAAACCGTAGAAGCATGGAATATTTTCTTGAAATTTATCGGTTGCCAGGTTTCTTGGAGGACAACAAATCGTAATTATAATTAGTTGTAGAATGAGGGTTTTCGAGTTCGCCATTAAGATGTAAGCCATGCAAAAAAACCGACAAGTTATTTTTCCAAAACCATTTAAAAGCGGGCGAAAATGTCAACTGCTAATTGTATTTCGCTACAACGGTAGACGTAGTGTAGTTTTTGCTTGTTTCGCCGGATTACATGCTTGCTTCGAAATAACTGGCTTCGCTGCTTGAGTTGCCGCAGGGAAGCTTTGAAAATGAAATGAAATAATGTAACAACCACAGAATCAAAACAAACTATTTATTATAAAGTCAGACGTACCTGTCCGGGACTGGAAGAACATGTCCGTGATATAAATAGCATCACACAGATAGTCCATCACAAACCACAAAGCACTCTGTCGCGTGTGCAGCTGGTTAAAGCTGGCTCGAGCGATAATGAAAATATAGTTATATAACACAGCTACTGTAACCACGATCAGCCATCTGTACAGTATCGGTCTGGTTGGGTCAATGATCCAGTGTGTCGAGACTGGCACCTGAAAGTTCATGTGGTCTTGATCTCCCGATCCTCCCATCTCAAAACGTTCCAGAAATGAGTCCACTCGACGCGTCATGGACTTCTTCCTCCACTTCGTCGCCATTTGAAATGTGCGCACAACATTTGCAAAATCTGATGTTGTAATTGAATCCCGAGAATTTGTTTGCTGTGCTATTGCTTCTGACAATTGAATATCGGGAACTGAAGGCTTGTATTTGCACGAATCATCATCCTCCGCAGTTTCGGGTTTGGAGGGAGAAGGAGAAAGTTTGCCGTTGGCACAAATTTCACTAAGTTCTTTCGTGCTCTCAGCACTAACGCTATTAGTTGTAGATACAAGCCGAATGTCTTCCTCCATTATTACAATGCCAACATCCCTGCATAGACTGCTGAGTCACCATTAAAATTAACACAGCGTTAATGACATTCCCGAATTGTCATACTACTTTTTGAAAAGAAACATTTTTTCGGCAGTTTGTTAGTCCCGGTGTCGCATCAAGCCACCTCCCTTCTCCAAGTGAAGAACTCGAACCACTTCTAGCCGTTGGTAATTCAAACTGATCTTAATTAAATACATACGACAATTTATAGCACTACTACCAACATTTCTATTTTTCTGGTGCACTACTTTGTGCAAAATCTTATTACAAAAGTTGACCATTCTTGTGTTATTTAAATGTGGGGATTAGTTCATTAACCAATCACATTTACCACAATAATCTGTTTGGTTTTCACTTTTGTTCCAGATCCAAGTCATTTCTGCCGTTCTCAATTACAAAAGCCATAAAACAATGCAGGCAGCACTTCCTAAAAGCCATATATATCGCAATGGCCCTCAGGGTTTAGCCGTTAATGCTCTGGATCAGTTGATGTAGTTAAAAAAATGTTATCTTTCCTTAGTTTCAAATGTCTAATAGCTGCATGCGGTGTTGCGTTGCAAAGTGGCAATACCAAAGCCGACGGTAAATATTAAATAGAAACGGATCGTTTCAGCAACTAGCAAGATCCACACCAAACGTCCGAAAATCAACATTTTATTTCCAGGTATGTTCTTTCGTGCCAATCAAGAAAGCCGATAATTTTGCGGATCGAGATCAAATAAAAACTTCAAAATTACTTTGAACTCAGAGTACTTTCTCATTAGTATTGATTAAACTATGTTTTCGTTGCAAACGTTTTATCATCCAAAGACTGGACAGGTATGTTAGTAAGAGAATGGTCTCAGTTCTTATGCGTGCCTGAAACTAGTGCCCACCACGCATCATGGCATGGAAAATATTCCAGAATTCGCATAGGAAATTTACTTAAAATTGTAAATATGGACATTAGAAAGATTCCGTTGTCTGAAAAACACACTTTATAATAGGCCTCTCAATCTCACTTATGCCATCATGGTGCAAAGAGTACAGAACGGTTTTTTTCTTGTATAAAATTCAAGTGCAGTGTGACAATACCGCAACAGTCCTGGGGAACAAATAATATAGACAAAAGCTGAGATTGGTCAACTAAAAATTGACAGCTGAAATGGTATATATGTTTTTCGCCGCGAGACTGAGGGGTAGGTTTTTAAAACTGACTTTTCGAGCGCTAATTACCGTTCGTCAAGTGCAGAGCTTGAATCCAGTCTTCCAACCTTGCCTGAGTTTGGCCTTCTTACCGACGCTGGATCGTCCTCTGCTGTCGGAAGATCACGACTCCTGTATGTACTTAGTATAATACTGACGGACGTATTGAGAGTTCGTATTTAAAAACTGTATTTGATATAAATGATGTTTGTATACTGTCAAGATGTGGTAGCCTAGTTGCTAGTGTGTTTGACTTACGGTCCAAAGGTTGAGGGTTCAATCCTGGGTACTGTCACTGCGTAATATCCTTGGGCGAGACATCAGGGACTTTAAGCAGCTAGGACGGCAACGGCAACGACGACATCTGCTGAAATTCTACTTTCTCGTTTTCTCTTTTCCTTTATGTATCATCCATTCGTTTTTATTTTTGTGTGTGTGAAGGAGTGCGAATTGTAGGAACAAGAAACGCTAGTTTTGACGCTAAACTAATAACGGGACAATTTATATTTTGACGTTCACGTTGTCTACAAAACCCAAAACTTGGGCTTTTCACGTTGTATTCCTGAAGACGACCGTGGACAGGTGGTCAGCTTGGTGCATTCCAACGTGCGGTTTATTGTATTATGTAATAAGCCTTTTGTTCTCTGCCGTCGTTGTCGACCTGGTTGCTTAAACTCCCGAATGTTCAGTTACAACGTTTTCTCGATTTTGGTGATAATCACCCTGATAAATGATCTTAGTCAGCAGAGATTATTCCTTGACAAATAGAATGGACGTCTCAGTAGCTCAGTGGGCAGAGCATCTGATCGGTAATCTGAGGGTCATGGGTTCAATTCCCACCAGTGACTCAGATTTCTTTTTCCGATGTCTCTTCAAGTTAAAAATACATTTCCACTTCCATTCCTTCACCAAGATACGTCCTTTTGATTACCGGTATCAGGGGCGACGCCACGATTTTTGAAAGGGGGTTCGAATTGGCTGAACTTTAGCGGGGTCCGATCAATTCTAATTGTAAACATAAGAGACTTTGTATGCGATTTGGGATTGAAAAGGGGGTTCGTTCGAATCCCCAACCCCCTCCCCCCCCCCCCTAGCGTCGCCCCTGGGTATATAAAAAAGGAAGTAGTTTAAGATTTACACATATACATATATACATCTTATTGTGTACGTGTCATAAAATAAACCGATAACGTAAACTGAAGTCTAACCCCTTTAAGGATTAAATCTGTACCCGCAGACCATATTACATTGTAGTTTATTTCATGGGAAAGAAGTTGGATAGCTGACAATCTACATTATCAAAGCATACACTATCTACTGTGAATTTTTTTTACCTCAATTGGTGGCTTGGCTGTGTACAAACTTTCCTTCTCAGGTTTTTTGGACTTGGTTGGCTCTCCAGCGAACGTCAAGGCAACAACACCCTGCAGACATATCAACCATCTGATTACTACTGGGTGCAGAAGGGAAATTGGGTACAAAATTCCAAACTTTTATGACTAAGAATTCGACAATTTTAAAAATGCAGAGTGGTCACTCTATTAATGAAATTAGAAAATTGAAAACGTTTCGACCACAAAATCCACATGGGGAAAATCTCACATATTTTCCATGATGTAAGGGAAGGTTAGGGAAGGGAAGAGAGTACTGAGTGTATTGGAACACAGAACACCAAATTCTGTACCGTTTTGTGGAGAGGGGAAGTACTTACAACATTCCAGACAAGAGTATTCTGTATAACAGCATCTCCTACAATGAGGTCCTAAAAAACAAGAAATATCAAGCATGGACTGATGATAGGCGATGTTTGGGGTGGCGTGGGGTGGGGTGGAGGCACAGCAGAGAGATACTGTAGTAACATGTAATGGAGTATCTTACAGAGATGTGCAGCATGGCTCGGGAAATAATGCAGGGACTAATTATGATAAAGTTTCACTTTGAAGGCCTTTAGGTTAGAAGATTCAGCAGTTTCTCTTGGCAAAACAAAAACACAGGTAAAAATATTATAAACGTCCCATATTAAGCACAGGGCTTATTCCCGTTCAAACATTTTTGAATGGGCTTATTTTTTGACGTGGTGCCTATAGATATTCTCGTGGGAGGGACTTGTTACTGAAAACGGCTGCACATGTACTTCAAGTACATTATAGTACATAAGCCAATGATCTTATCAATTTTAGGGAGAAGGAGGTTTCAATTTGTGTAGAGGGAGGGGAGAGGATCACTGATCTGGAGGCCTTAATAGCAGACATTGATAGTACTCACCATACTGTACTGGCCAGACAGCGAACCAAATGAGTCTTTTGCACTACTGGAGCCAATATCCTGAAACACAGCAACAATTACAATTGTTAGTTAACATTGATTTCCACGAATTTCATAACTAAGTTTTATGCATGATACCTTGTTGCACTGCTGCAATTGGATGACACAAGACTTTCTAGGCTAGAAGTGTTTAATAAAGTTTCAAACAGCAAAACATCCTCATTATCATACATATAGCCGAAAACATCTCGCTTTTTTAAACTATATGCATGTACATTGTACAAAAAGCGTCCCATGTTATTATAGGAAACTTGATTGCAATGGATTGGGAAATGATCGGAGGGTGCTATCCCGTGTCCTGTAGTCCCGCAAAAATCACGCTTCCATTGCAGAGATCGATCCGAGAGACAGCATTAGATTACTTCTGATCGGTACTGTAAAACTTTCGACTATCTTCGTATAAAGGAGTCACTAGGTACAATGTACAGACAACATTTTCAATCAGGTGTGTTCACATTGACTTACCAAATCAAACTTGAAGACTTTGTTGGACTCAGGTTCTGCCACAAAAAATATTTCCTGCTTGGTCTTCTTGTTTGTCATTCTTACAAAGGCCTGGAGACAGTTCACAGATGTTTCAGTCAAAGCTACCACCAGGTGCACACCCAGTCACATGCAATTTATAAGCAAAATAGTATTCATCTTTCTCAATAATATGACAACAATTTCTACCAATCAACTGAAGAGTCTAGTGGAAAAACAATGTAAGTGACACTGTACGAAGTGAATAATTTATTCTCCCAAGTATTGCAACCTTTTGCATGTGATTGTTTAATTTGATCAAGTCAATCCAAGTTGGTAACTGAGATCACTTATCTGCCACACTGTTCTGCGTGAATCATATAATAATAAGGGAAATAAAAATAACTCTAAGGAAGAATTGAGAACATGGTCCGGAGTCACTTACATCGTGTTTGCACAGTGTCTTCATTAGTTACTGGATCCCATGCATGCAGAGTCTTCTGCTCACAACTGGCAAAATGTTCCTCTCATTAACTTTATTATTATAAAATTGTACAAGTTTAGGGACCGTTCATTATTTACAGGGAGTACGGGGTTGGATAAAAAGTATACGGGGTATGAAAAATTATTTGAGATAAGGGACGGGTTGAAATTGTTATACTGTGGTTATATTGTTATCATTTGAAAGTTACTGCCACAATTTTGACATAATATCAACAATACACAATTATTTTTGAAATCCTTTGACTGGGGTTTGAAATTTCCCCTCAATAACTGTACGGGGGTTTGAAAAAAAGTGCAGAACTCAACAAGCAGTTATCCAACCCCGTATTCCCTGTAAATAATGAACGGTCCCTAAGTATCCATGACAAACAAAATTTAAAGAAATTTTAATCAAAACTTCATTGAAATTTTGTGAGGTAGCAATGTCCAAGACTTTGTTGGTATTTGTTTTACCACTATTGTACTGTAGCAACCACGGATTTCTAATTAATATATATTGCAGGCATTTGACATCGATCATGACAAAATATCAGTAATCAGGGTAAAAATGTCAGTTATCACATGAAAGTTACATATTTAATCACATGGCAAGATGTCTTTAATCACATGACAACAAATACTTATTGAATAACAATGCAACAACATGTTCATAATTGATGACAAAAGTTAAATAAATGTTCTTATTATCCACATGAGAAAAATACATGAGTGTAATTTTATCCTTAATCACACAATAAAACCTTTGTAAGCTCGCTTGAAATTGTCCAGTTACAATGTACAAACTTGTCATATCACATACAAATTACACCTGTCCTGTAACGTTGCTGCTTGAGCAGCGCAAACTAAACTTTGAGATACCACCGTTATACATAAGAAAATCTGGTAGATCTATTTTTTTGTCAAAGTACCAATTGTTACATCTTGCATTCAGTCTCAGATGAACAGCCTGTATCAGTGATAGGTGTTAACCTAGAATGTGACTGCTGCCTAATAAGATTTTTAAAGTTATTGCAATTTTGCATGTCATGATCAAGTCCATGTATTCTAATGTTAATGGCTATGAGCAGACAAGATGAAGTTTTTATACTAAATATATATTAATTTTTGTTCCTCTTTTGCATACAGGATGCACCATTTCTGTATGGTTTAGGGATTGTATACTTCAATTTCTCGGCATATCAGTGGTAAGTAGTCATTGAGGAGTCAGGGAAACAGTGCAGTGATGGAAATATTTAAATTAGAGGCAACTTTAAAATAGAGTGGCAGTTTGAGACATGGTTAGAACTTAGATCAAGCCACTTACTGTAACTCACAGTGTTTTTTAACCTAAATCTCAGTTGAAATATTTTATTTTGAGCTTGAGCATATAATAATAATTTAACTTTTAGCTTAACATATATTGATTTTAAATATATAATGTTATTATAATTATATTTATTAACATGGGAATACAGGGGAATAATTATATTCAATTTTTACACAATTCTCTTTGTAAATTGTAATTTGTTCTATTTGATTGTATTGTTATACATAACTGTAGAAACTGTCCTCTGACTGGTTTTAAACACTTACTATAGGTACTTTATCATTGACAATAAGATAAGGGCCAATTAGAAATAGGGACTTGTATCCGAGTCTGTGATCGAGCCAGTTGAGGAGAGTTGCAGAGCATTTGAGAAACGTTTGCTTTACAATTTCTGATCTGTTGTGATCACAGTTGTTAGGTCTACAGTGTACATGTTCAGCATGTCAATGGCTCCTTTAGACAACAATTTTTTGTGTAGGTGTCAATCAGTCTGGTCAATATTCTAATTTCAAGCCTCAATCTCTCTCTTGTGTAATAAATCAATCACATAAATTATTTCAGTATTTCTTTCTTATTATGAATTATTTTGAATTTTTATGAATGATACCGGTAAGTATTTAATTAATTTTATGATTATTTTAAATTGATCAAGTATTGTCAGGGCTCCAAGCTCTCGACTAGCTGGTCGCATATGCGACTAAATTTTTTAGAATGCGCCTAAAAATACATGGGTAGTCGCACAACGTGCTCCCAGACTGAACTTGAAGTGCGACTGAAGATCGCTATTAATAAATCTGTTCAGTATTTCGCTTCTCTACTCTTCTGATAAGACAATATC